>JAZKJV010006430.1:0-168011 GCA_037367405.1 Ottelia alismoides
TCCCGAGCTCGATCGCCATGGGAAGGAGGGGGGCTTTGGCCACGGAAGAGGGGTGAGCAGGGGAGGTCTCGGCTGCGGGTTGGCGAGCACGGGACGCACCGACTCGGGAGACCGGGGGGAGGTGGGGGGGGGGGGGCGCTCCAGATGATTGCGGGTGGGCGAGCACCTCCAGACAGCTGCGGGTAGGCGAGCAGCTTAGGGTTGTGGGCGTGGGCTCCATACGTTTGCCTGTGGGCGAGCAGGGGAGCACCAACTCGAGGCAAGGGAGGAGCACGCTTCCGAACGGTTGTGGATAGGCGAGCAGGAGAGCACCAACCTCGGGGCAGGGGATGAGCGCGGGGGAGGGGGGAGCTTCGCAGGGGTGTGACAGATGTGCTTGGGGAGGGGGAACCGATGATGTTATGTTTTGCAAATAAAAATGCACATCAAAGGTATTTTTGTCTTTTTCAACAGAAATCGTTAAATATAACGGTATCTCTAACGGACATAACAAAGGGTATGTCATGTAAGAGTTAACCACTACTCGGGGGTTCTCATGTAATTCACGATTATGCATGGTTATGAATATTATTGTTAAATTACTCAGGGTTATGGGTGTAAAAATCCCAATTCCTAATTGTACTAGCGGAAGGATTAAATAATAATTCTGTAAGAGTTTAGGGCAAAGCATAATTGCAAAAAAGTTAGGTGCAAAAGAATCACTTGAAAACTCGAAATGCACAAGTGCAAGATAAACAATTTTGGGATTTTCCCCCTCTAGCTCTGTGATATAGCAAATTATACTTGTGTCCTTTTCTTTTTGCATGTTTGCACCATAAACCGCATAAATCTTCTCAATTCAACCCGACAATGGTGAGCATAAATTTGGATGTTCTGGCTAAAAAATAAATTTTTGTTGGATGTTAATAGAGTTCATAGTGTAAGCATGAGGGATCATAAGGTGTAAATGTGAAAAAGATAGGGACATAAGTACAATTACAATAATTTACTGAAGTAACAGGGTAAAACCTTTTATTTTTTTTGTGCCATAGGTGGACTAATAGCAAGATTTTTATAGTGATTTAAAACGTGACTAAATTTTTATTTTATTTGATTTTATGTGATATAAAAAAAGACCAAATTCTGAATCTTTATTGATTTTGGTTGTTGGGTGAGCAGTCAACAGAGCTAAGTTGAATCTGTTGTATTAAAATTGTATATATAGGTTTTAATTGGAAAACCTATTAATTACAATTTGTATTAATTTGGTTTCAATTGGGAAATCAAATGTTTGGAGGGAAAGTTGGGAATTCCCAAATTTGAAACATGGTTGAGTTTGGGGTGGAAGTTTAGTACCATACCTTAGAGGTCTAAACTTTTGGTGGACTTATATATGAGTCTACACCCCAAGCTCTTGTAGCAATAGTAGAGAGGAGGAATGGAGGACCACACGCGCGCGCGCGCTCCGCTCCGTCTCTGTCTCCGTCTCCGTCTCCGTCTCCGTCTCCGTCTCGGGCTAGGGAGAGTCAATCGGATCTCGGTACTTTTGCTGCAGTTTTCATTTTGGTTAAGTCGATTAAATTAATCACACGATTAATTTGGTAAGCCGACTTAAATGGGAATTCAACTCGCCATTATGGGCACGATATGGGATCCGAAAGGCTGCGTTTTCGGAAACCAAAGGTCACCGCGCGCTAGGGCACGCGAGCCCCTCTTTATATATCCCTCACCCGACGCCGATTTTTCTTGACCCGCAAGAAGAAAAACCTCTCACGCCGTCTCTCTCTCTCTGGTTCTTCCTCTCACAGACGAACGTCTTCTTCTTCCTCTCTCGGCTGCAGTTCTCTGAGGTACAATCGAGGACGATCCCGTTGGTGTGCGCTGACGACGATCGTGAGCCGTCGTATCCTGGGAGCGGATCGCCAGTACCCTACACACCGGTATTGTGGGGGCAATATCTTCTCTAAGGACAGTCCATTTCATGGACACTTCGGTGAATTCTAAACTAATCTTTATTTCATTTTGGTTGTCGCAATAAGTTTATTGCTTTACCCTTTCTGGATCATGCCCTTATTATGTTTCTGTTCTTTTAATCGGTTCTTGGTTGCATTTTATAATCGGATAATGATTGGAAAACATGCGTTCGAGATAATCTTATTCGGTGTTGTTTCTATGTTAATTCATTTGGATCCGATGTTTTACTGTTTAATATATGCATTGGTAATCTTTTTAACAACAATCTTGGAGAAGATATCCCGAACCGATTCTAGAATGTCAGAAACAATGTTTAAATCGAGGGTAAATATGACGGGTATGCCTGAAAAATTCGGTCGACAGAATTTTAAGCGTTGGCAACAACGCATGAAGATCTGGTTAACCACCATAGGGTTAATCTCGATGCTTGAAACATACTTTCCTAAAGTGGGAGGCGGAAAACCCCTCACCCGATAGACATAAGGCGCAATCAGCGTGGAAGGAACGCGACCGTATATGTCATGGTTGCATCTTGTTGGCTCTGTCCAACACTTTGTTTGATGTATATTGTTCGTCCACGCAGACTGCGAAGGGTCTATGGTAAGACTTGGATCGGAAGTATAACACCAAAGACCTCGGTATTGAGAAATACTCCGTAGCCAAATTTTTGAAGTTTTCCATGGCCGAAGGGAAGTCTGTTTCTGAACAGGCACATGAGTTTTTACTCCTGCTCCATGGTTTAGAGGATGCCGAAATGAAACTTCCAGAGAAGTTTCAGATCATGTGCATCATAGAAAATTTCTCAAAGTCGTGGGAAGACTTCGGTATGACCCTGAAACACAGAAAGGGGAAATTTTCTATGGATGACTTGATGGTGGCTATTGCCATAGAGGAGGAACACAGGAAACAAAAACATGTTGCTTCCTATTGATATTCAGGCTAAGGTCAATTTTATGACCTCGAAGGGCAAGGATAAGAAGGGAAAGGGTCTTAATAACAATAAAATGAAACTAAAGGGCAAGATCCAGAAAAAGGCAAAGAATAAACCCTGCTTGCACTGTAATCAGGTTGGCCATTGGAAGAAGGACTATCTGTCCTTGAAGGCTCAACCTAAGGCTACAGACGGGAGTCCACAAGTGAACATGACCACTATGGGACTCGGGGCTAGCGAGGGGTATGTCTCTGTAAAACCTGAACTATACAACATCCATGATCCAAATGAGTGGCTCGTGGATACGGGAGCCAATGTAAACATATATTCTGACAGAACGTTGTTTTCTTCCTATCAGACCTGCAGCGGTGGGACTGTGAAGATGGGGAACGATTCTGCAGCCAGGGTGCAAGGGTCAGGATAAGTCAACTTGAAGTTCTCCTCTGGACGTGTCTGGATGTTGCACAGGGTGCTGCATGTTCCTGACATCAAGAAGAATATGTTATCTGGCTCTATCTTAGTTAAAAATGGTTTTGAATTAAACTTTAAAGGGATATTTACCTAGCTAACCCTGAAATCTTTCAAAATTACCTCTACGACCTTTGAAACATCGATATTCCTCCCTAGACCCCGTAATCTTGCTAACCATTACCGTGCAGACCCTCTGGTTAACTCCCATCCATTTGTCCGTTAAAAACTAACCGGCTTCCGTTATATTTGTTTACATTATACCCAATTTGTTTGTTAAAATTTACATTCATTGCATTTCTCCTTGGATTTGGCCCTCCCCGCCGTCCTCCTCGAAACCTCAACCCTACCGTGCCGTCCAAAGCCCCGGCGTCGCTTCCCCTGCTCCCCCGCCGGCCCTAGCGCGCCTCGGCTGCCAGCCACCGGAGTCGTTACTACAGCCCGCTGGCTCCTGTCGTCGCACTTACTTGGAGGAGAAGGCAAAGCGGCGGCACTCCTTCATTTCTCATACGGATGTGGAGAACTACTACTTTAGTGACCCCAATGCTGTCCAACCGGGCAACTTCTCCGTGGCACTAGCGATGGATTTCTTCATGGCGGATGAGAAGAATGATGCTCCCGCTGCTGTGGATAACCTTGGGGAAGAATCTTCTGGTTTCAATGGAGAGGCGAGCGGTGGGGGTCAAGTGGATACCGACCTCAAGTTCCTTGAATTGGCATCATGTTCACAGCAGAAACCTTCGGCAAAGCGGAGGATACCGATGCCTGATGCCGATAGGGTCATTGCCAATGGCAAAGAGAGCAACGCCGGTCTGAATCCCAGGAAGAAATCGCGGAGCACAGCTGATGTGAGTATCCACTCCTCTTTTCTATCCAGGTACCCCGCTCCTCGGTGGTACGTGCAAGTGAGAGCTTTGCCGAGTAGGCAAGCCGCGTGGTTTCCAACTACGGCCCGGACGAGCCACGACCCCCTGACGATACGGTTCACGAGCTTGAAACGATGGTTACGGAAGGCGTCGTTGTCTGTGTATGCGAATCGGTGGAGAAGGGAGCCGGCAGGGAGGGGGCCGTCGGAGGTGAAGTAGAAAACGGCGCTGTGGTGGTCGGAGCGGGAGGGGATCTGGAGGTTGACAGCGAAGAGGAAAGACTTTGGGGGGAGGGGATGAAGGTGGTGGTCGGAGCGAGAGAGGAGGGGGAGAGAAGAAGAAAGGAGGGCCCTTGGATTTGTTAGGGTTAGATTAACTGAACGTAAACACAAACAAGTTAACTTAAAAAATCTCAAATTAACGGCAGGGTCTATAGGGTAAGATGGAGCAAGATTACGGGGTCTAGGTAGGAATATCGATGTTTCAAAGGTCGTAGAGGTAATTTTGAAAGATTTCAGGGTTCGCTGGGTAAATATCCCTTAAATTAAATTTAGTTATCCAGAATAAAATTTATGTGTATAGTGATACATAATAATTTTATTTATTAGTGTGGAGATGATCCACATTATTTTTTAGACTTAATTTTTTGAAATAGATTCACAAATTATATTATATATGAATATTGGAATCAAGTTCCAACCTAAATGTAAATTGGATTTAATATTTAATTTTAGACCAGTGAATATGATTCATTTTAATCAATCGTATAATCTGTAAATGTTAAAAATTATTTATTTAAAATAAACTAGTGGATAATTAGTAGGATCTAAAATCAACTATAACTAAAAAGGAAGGATAATTCCACTCTAATTAGAGTATACGTCCATGGTGGGGTCTGCCATGTTGTATGTCCACCATATTTAGAGAGAATTATCTCTATCTCCTTTTATTGTCCTAATTATCCTATGGTTTATTTTAAAGGATTACTTTAACTAATAATTCGTTATTATTTTTAATCCTAAAGGTTGTTGAGAGCTTATTTTATCCTAAAATTGGTTTGAGCTCCTTCAATGTTGATCATTGATTTTGCAACTAGGATTGCAATCCTAACAATCCAAGTTCATATATAAGGAGATGCAAGGCATCCTCTCAAAAGTTAGTTCAAGCAACAAGACTCTCTCTCTCTAGATGCCCCTCTCTCCTTGGATGTCTCCTCCTCCTCTCATGTTTTGATCATCCCTTGCCCCAAGGCTAACGATGAAGTTAGCTCATTTCTGGATTGTGGGAGATATATTATTCATCTCCACATCCACAAGTGATATCTTCATCGGATAAGACTTAGACAATAGGTATCTTGCTTTAGAGACTACAAGATCTCATATATGCTTCAAAGGTAATTCCTTACTCATGTGAATTGTTGAAACATATTGGGAATTTTTCCCGATCCATGTGGTTTCATCTTTAGTTTTATTTTAAAAGAATCCACTGCTACCTTGAGTTGTATGTCGAATTGATTAATTTAATCAAATACGATTTGATTTACACACTTCCATGATGTGTGAGGCATAAAAACCCTCCTTCAACTTTATGAATACATTTCCTAACAGTCAGGTATATGAATACTTCCTGCTTGTCATAGATTATGTGAGTCATTGGATGGAGGCTATTCCCGCCCGATTCGTAGATAGCCATACGATTTGTCACTTTCTCAAGGAAAACATCATCTCACAGTTCAGAATCCCCAAAATTCTAATTTCATATGGGGTAGCCATTTATAAACAGAAAAATCAAGAAACTTATGAAAGAGTACGACATTAATCACCGAGTCACATCTCCTTACCACCCACAATCTAGTGTCTTGGCTGAGCTCCTAACAGATAGATCAAGATGATACTATAGAAACTTCTATGGTAGGATACGGAAGAACTGGTCTCAACTCCTTGAATTTGTTTTATGGTCTTATTGGATCGCCTACAAGACTCCATTAGGCATGTCTCCATATCATCGTATTTATGGAAAGCCTTAACATCTACTCGTCAAATTAATTCAAAATATCGTTGAATAGTTAACATCTGTAGAACAAGAAGATTGATCTGAATCATATGATAACAACTTGATGTACAAGGAGAAAGTTAAAAGATGACATGACAAGCATATCAGATGAAAGATTTTCGAGCCTGATCAGAAGGTGTGGTTATTTGATGTAAACTAGAAGATAATCTTGAGCAAATTCAAAAGCAAATAGACATGGACATTTTTAATTAAGTTATGTGTGACAATGGTAGCATCGTCAAATCTTAGTTGTCATCTGACGCACAGTCGTTCATAGTCAATGGACAGTTGCTGAAGCTGTATTTAGAGCATGATACATTTATGACCATTATCAATTCAATTGACGTGGCATTTCAAGAAGAACTCCCATCATCAGAAAGTTCAGACA
Source organism: Ottelia alismoides (assembly GCA_037367405.1). Taxonomy (NCBI): domain Eukaryota; kingdom Viridiplantae; phylum Streptophyta; class Magnoliopsida; order Alismatales; family Hydrocharitaceae; genus Ottelia; species Ottelia alismoides. The sequence goes on from JAZKJV010006430.1 coordinate 6,659, forward strand.
ATTGAGATACAAAAATATTCTTTCTTTCTTTCTATTATTCTTTCTAATTTCTTTTCATTTGTTTCCTTTGGCCATTTTATTCATTCACCCATTTCATCAGTGTTATACTTAGGATGACTAGATCCTAAGTATGGGATGGTGAATGACCTCCGTCTTTTCTCCTTATTGTTCCCTCGCTTGTCTCTCAACTTGTTGATAATCTGTGATATACTTAAGGACTCTTTACCTTAAGTATATGGGTAGACAAGTTGAGTCGTTGATTTTGTAGATTCCCACACCCAATTATCCTTGCTTAGTGTACAATCTTCTATACTTAGGACCGGTTGATCCTACGTATAGGGGGATTCTTTCATTGAGTCATTTTAGCATAGTATTCTTCTATGTTTAGCACGAGTTATGTCTTCCTTTATTGCTCCTTGGTCAATATGAGGACACAGTTTGAGCTAAGTTTGGGGGCATATGTATGGTATATATACTTTAGCATAACTCGTACTTTCTTGTATTTTCAATAGTATATCTATAATACAGTGGGTAAGTGTTCTCAATAAAAATATTGAAAATAATTGTGTAAATATGTGTTAAAAAATTTAAAAAATGTTTGTAAAATCTAACATGAAAATGTTTTTGCAAATCATTCTGAAAAAGGTTATGAAATGTTTTGAAAAAATATTTTGGAAAATCTTTGAAAAATCCTTGTAAAATGTCTGTAAACCTTTTAAAAATATCTGTTTGTAAATGTTTATAAAGATTATTTTGAAAAATTATTTGCAAAATAAGTTTTCAAAAAGGTTTCTAAAATGTGTGCAAAATATTTTCAATTAGTTTTGAAACTCTTGTATATAATAAAACCCTTTTGTAAATTAAACCATGTATAAAACTTGTATATACTTGTATAAAATCCTTTGTAAACATGTACACAATCCTTGTGAATACTTGTAAATACATGCAATTCACTACCCCTTTCAAAAATACGTAATTAATTATTATTTTTCAAATCTCACAAAAATTTGCAAAATCCTACAAAATCCACATAAAAAGTGTAAAACCAGAAAATGTACTCACAAAAATATCTTTGCACTTGCATTTGTATTTTTCAGAATGACTTTGAGAATTGAACTAGTCTAAATCTGAAGATTGAAGCTTCGTTTAGATCTTAATCCACTTAATTTTCGGATGAATCTTATAGGAACTGAAATTAAGACTTTTCATGTCAATGTGACTTAATTCTTTGAATCCACAGTACGATGTTCACATATCATCTTAATTAGCCTAAGTAGAACATTTCATGACATGTGCATGACCCATGTTGATAGTAACCTAACTTGGACAAGCACTCTGTATATAGCTCAACTCAGATGAGGTAGTGGAGGGCAGAATTCTTTATCTTGAGAAGCATGTGTATGGAAACATATGTCGCCCCAATTGGCGGCCAGTGCACCCCCAACTTAATCTACTGGCGCTGATGTTTAAAGACAAGACATTGTGGGTTGCAATATAGCTTCAAAATAGAGTTAGTTTACTGGCTCAAGAAAAAAAACTCCTTATATAAATGCTACCATTCTTTAAGTATGAAATAAAGACTTGAAAGAAGTTGATGGGAAAAAAGTCAATGAAAAATCAAACCCGTCGGAGTTATGTATCAGTAAGCAAGGCTTATGCCTTAAAGTCAAAGTTACAAGGTTTCCTACAACTGGAGAGTTGGCTACACTGGCCACGCTCCAAAGGATATGTTGCTACACTGATCAGAGTCCATTCTCTGCTCTACCCCTCTTCTTTGAGCTGGTTGAACTTGAACTTAGAAGGGGAATACCCAGCTCCTCGAGGAAACAGTAACTAGACATGGGAATTAGGTTACCTTGCTGAGGAGGATTGTTTCTTTACCACTTCAGATGTGGGGAACTATATTTCACATAAAATGTACAAGTGAGTTTCATATCCATAAGAGCACATGTAGGAAAAGACTTGTTCTGACCTAACTATTGAGGTGAACTAAACAGAGAATTGTGGAACTTAAGAGATGTTAAGTTTTAAATCCTATTCCCAATAAGGGTCTGCCAAAATAACAATCCAATTAGTATTGTGTTCTTATGTCCATATGAAATGTATATTTGTGAATTCCTTAAATTAAGATCCTTTATACAAGTATAGAAACGTACAATGGTGATGAATAGCCATTCATTCATCTTTAGTCTTTCATATTGGCTTTAAATCACTAGTAAAATACATGTAAATATCACTAGCTTGGAAGAATTAATATCCGAACATTGATGTATAAACGGTATACAAATACATGTATTTAAGCCCAAAATAAAAGAATAAAAAAGAAAAGAAAAAAGAAGGTAACTGATGAATCGTAAATCAGCAATATTAATTATTACGTGTTGTAGTATGGTCGATCAACAATCATATAGAACCGAGATAAAATCTCTACGAAGAGGTCTCGACTTCAATTTATACTTGGGAAAGTCCATGATTGAATCCAAGGATGCCAACGACTATTCACCTAAACTTAATGAGTGATTAATTATTTTAATTATTTCTAGTTCTTAAGTTAAACAATGTACATACACTCAAAAGTCAATGCAATTTTTCAAATCATTTCTAATGCATTTATTTAATATGCAAAGCACTCATACAATAAACACATAAGGACATATAATGTCAATTATACTCCTGATTAATTGAAGAGTTACTTGTAATTTAAATTGCATTGATCAATGTTAACCCAATGTCCAACAGATCCAAATCAACCTATGAATAATTTACTTTAATTCAATTATGAAGGCTGAAAAGACCATATTTACATTCCAAAATTTAATGCATGAAATGGTAATTAAAGATGTGATTTCAATGCACTGATTAAAGAGAATGAAACTAGCTTTCCAACGACACCAAGTTTATTAAAAATAGAATTATGGTTCATAGTTTATTAATAGCATGATACAGGGGCATAAGTGAAAGGAAACTATGTTTATTTTATCACAAATAAGTCTGAAATAGACTAAAACACAATAACAAGAATCCGATGGGGAGTGTTTACAACTTTTCCAAAGGACGCAGGGACTTATCAATGAATCTGAAGAATATTTAGGCTTTGTTGCAAGTTTTACAATTGTCGTACGCCTCACACGTGGTCAGCAGGAGGGTCAGATGATGGTTCGGTGACACATGGTGCACTCCAACACCTCGACGTAGGTTCGGATTAAGTTTCGGCAGTCCTAGCCTGAGGCATGAAATAGTGCCTCATGTATTAGGCTCGGTGTGAAACTTGGTCGTCGGATCTGACTGCAATAGACTTATTGAACGGTTGTTGACACTCCCATTCTTCCCTCTCCTCTGCAGCCAATGGAGGCTGAGCTGAGCTCCGACGATGTTGATTCTCCTCCTTCAAGCTTGTCCTCTCGAACTTAAGATCGTCGGACCTCAGTGAAAGTCTGGCGAAGGTGCTAACACTCCAATGAAGGTCATAAGAGCAATAGAGTTCTTCATCGACAAAGCTAATCCAGTGGCTGAAATCTAAATCGGACCTCACCCAAAATTTCAATTAATCGAGTCTCGTATCACCTACAATTGTTAGATACATAAATCCCACAGGCAGGAGAATCTTATAAGAAGGGTTTGAGGTGGAATGAATGGGTTATTCATGGATGGAGGAGGAGCCATGAATGTTTCCTTCTTCTATGTAAGAAGAAGGACAAGATCGATTGGGACACATCATGGAGAAGTGAAGAAATACCACTATCGATTACACGTGAATTATGGAGTCAAAATGAACTTATGGTGATTTCAGATCAATAATTAGTATAAGATTCAGATTGAAATGAAGGGAAAGATCATGATGAAAATAAAGCATGAATCTTACGTAGAGATGTGAAATGAAATCAGATGGAGTTGATGTTAATTAGAGTCCTACTTATGGAGCTTAGGAACTCTTGATCTTCGCTTCACATTCCTGGCTACAGAACGAAGCTCAAGAAACACTTGCGATGCTGCAACATGGTGATTAATCTCGTGGATCATGCCGGAGAAGAATCTACTTCATTGCTCTCAGAATCTGATCTATCTTCGTCACAGACAAAGGATAAGGCTAGGGGTCTCTCTCATGTAAGGGCGGATACCATTAACAGCAGTTGATGAGGGGATTTTGTGCAGATGGAGGTTGGTATCAAGAGGTTGTCGCTTGCTGGTTTCAACCACCAGTAACTGGCGATGGGAGTTGGGATGAGGGAAGTTAATCAGTTGGCATGGAAGAGGGTGGTTAGGCGAAGTTGAGGGAGATGTCGGTTAGTTAGAAGCTATCGGAGATGGATGGGAAAAATATGGAAAGTTGGACGGTTCAGCAGTTGGTGGAGGTGAGGGTTGAACATGCGCGGGGTAGAAGACAACTTGTCAATCGTCTGATGAAGATAAAACGGCTGAAATAAAAGAGAGAACTAGAAATGTCCAAGTCATTCGATGATGATCACATAGTTGAAAAGAAAAAGGCAGGTCGCAATAAAGAGCCGACGAAAGAAATTCTCTGATTGGGCCACGTGGCCCAATCAGGAAATTAGAAAATGGGAAAATAATATAAAATTCGAAAATAAATAATTAGAAGGAGAATTAGGAAAAACTTTCAACATGAAAGTTGTAGAGCTCAATGAGATCTACACTTTCATGTACAAGTCAAAGAGAAATGATGTCATCTGTACATACAAAATAATTAAACAAGTATTAAAAATAATAAAAGCATTTTCTTTTTATTTTCTTTTGTTATTTTTTGGATTCTTATTTTATATTTTATGTTAGATTAATTATGTACAATTTATTCTAATTCTTATTTGATTTATAATAAAGAAAGACATGAAATAATAGTATAATAATATGTTATATAATATATTATAATTAGGGTTAAATATTTAGAACACATAGGATTAATTAATGTTAAATGACAGTGAATCTTATTGAATTACTTAAGCAAGAGAAATAATATATGTATTACATGTTGATAAATATGGAATTTATAACCCCCCTGTACTTAAGCTAAGCTCGTCCCCGATCCAATAAATAAATAATTAGTTAGTTAGAAACTTAGATTAATTAGTGAATTCCCTGACATATGCATGTAAGAATGATGAATCCACGATTTATTATCTCAACATCTTGATCTTAGCAAAATCCCCAAGTAAAATCCCAAATAAATATTTATAAAATCAATAAATTAACAAAATGACTCTAGTAAATAAAACTCACTATTTATTGTATATTAGATTGTACCAAAAAATTAACAATAAAAAACCGTAAAAATAAAGGAGTTTTTCACCTGTAAATAACCCAAAACTTCATGTATTTTTAATAATTTTATTTCAATCCTTTTTAGCTAATTCTTTCTCTAATTATTTATAAAAATGTATATAAAAATACAAAAATATAAAATAAATTTTACCTCGAATAAGTACTCCTAGAACCCAAAGATAAAAAGCCGTAAAGTCCAACTTCCCGGCCAAATTCCCGCTCCATATGAACTCCGAATTCACCAAACTTCTTTTAAAGTTCAAATTAGAAAATTATCTATCCAACGGAAGTGGTTTCATTAAAATCGGAGCTCATTTGCAAAAGTTGGATTTTGGGACCTAGATGTACATTGTATATTATGTATATATTCATTCTTTCTTCATTTTTTATTTTATCTTTCTTAATTATTAAAAATCCAAAAAAATCATTGTTATGTTGTATCTTAATTATATTATTTTATAGTATTTTTCTGTTGTAAATATCTCTTATTAAAAAGACAATATTAGAAAAGCAAACAAAAAATGTACATGTCGTATGTATTCCTTTGTAGATTCTCCTCTATTTTTTCTTCTTTATATTTTTGTTGTACTTAAAGTAGCCTACTTTATTTATTCATTTATTTATTATTTAATCTTCATTCTCTATAATAACCACCAATTCAACTCCATTATTCCATTATTTTTTAATAACTTCCCATTCCACTCCATTAATAATACAACCTCTCATTCAATTTCACCACTTTAATAACTTCTCATTTTTCCTTTTTATATACATCTCATTCTCCTCATTTTTGCCTTTGATCCATCTTTATCTGAGGAGAGCCTAGTTTCCAGAGTTGAATCGGTGACAGCGACGCAACCACGGTCGAGCGACGATGACCCTCTCTCCGGTGAGATCCGTTGGTTTTCTTGGCCAACATCGCAGCCGCATCCGCGCGCTGCTCGAGCTCATCACTCGCCGGAGATTTGAACGAAGATCGTGCTCTCGTGAGCACTTCATAGGCGCCCGCATTCATCGTAGGTAATTTTTCTTCTCATTTTATCATCTTGTTATTTTAGCATTTTTTATTACATCACATTCACCACCCGTCCTCCATTTATTTATCTTTATCATACACCACCATCATCACATTTTTTCTCCACATTCATTTCATTCCTTGGTTAAAGAAAATAAAAAATAAATTTCAAAACACAAAAAGGTTTTTATTAAAGCAGAAAAAGAAATTCAAAAAAATGTAAAAAAACAGGAGGAGGCAGCCGGCTCCGCCCGCCGCCCCCTCCTTGTTCAGCCGCTAATGGCGGCAACTCCATCGTCGCCCCCCACCAACGGGCGGCCACTCCTCCAATGCACCAAGCCCGCGGCCCATTATCGCTCCCCCGTCCTCTCCGCCAACCGTGCGGCACCGCCGCCCCTCTGTTGTCGGCGCTCGCGCCCCACAACCGCAGCCAGCCGGCCTCCTGCCTCCTGCTGCCCTTCTGCCTCCAGCCGATCACCATCTCCGCCTGCAGCTGCATGAGCCACCAGCCCGCCAAGCCACCGTTGTGCGCAGCCCTCTGTGCCGACCCCATCGCCGACGCAAGCCTCCGCCACCAGCGCCGGCCGCCAACCTTTGAATTCATCTCCCCATCATGCGTAGTGAGGAAGAAAGGTCTCCTTTTATTTTTCTATTATTTTGTAAAAACTGCGTTATTTTATTTTAAGTTTCCGCTAATTGCAAAAAGTTCCTTATATATATTTGTTGTATGTTTTATTTATTGTATTTGCTCAGTTACCCCTCTGTTCATGCCTTAATTTGGACATCAAATTTGCATCATTTTATTCAATGAAAAATGTCTTGATGTTGAGCAACTAGCTCTCTAGCTCAAGGATATTTATTTATATTTTTTATGAGTTATGGGTAATTAATTAAAATTGTGTAATTGAAATTCTTCATATTTAACCCAATTTGGACTATTAAATTGATATCTAACTCGGATTTCTCTACAAATTCTTGAAAAATTTGAGATGATGTTTTGAAATGTGCTTTAAATACTTTCCAAATTTCATCTAAAATGGAGTTGTTTTGTGCATGAAATAAATCATAGAGTGATTTTCGTATTTGATTTTTAATTAAATCCAATATCATATTTTTGTGAAATTTCAAATCTCTTGTATTCCATATGAAAATACCTATATAAGATAATTCGCACTCTGGCTAATTTGATATTTGGATTTATTAGGAATTATTTACTCACTGTCACTCTATTCTCACTAAAAAATCACTAAAAAATTCATAGTTTGTCAAAAAAATTCCAAAAATATTACTGTAGCTTCCTTGCATCATGTTTATGTTCTAGTAAATTTTTCATGATTTTTGCTTACTGTTTTGTGAGAAATTGCAAAAAAACCCATAATAAGTGTGCATTTTTAATTGTTTCATTTTAATTCCTAAAATTCCAAAAAAAATGTGTCTTGCATTCATCACTGAATTAGGATTCTAGAAAAAAAATATAATTGGCTAAATTGAACTGATTTCACATTAAAATTAATTTAGCCTTGTTGTGTGTCTTCTTAGTATCTTAATTCAGCCGCATTTGCGTTTGCATTTGTTTTTGCATTTAAAAAATATAGAAAAATACGCACTGAAAATCTAGTTCTTAATTTTTAGATTAATCTCAAAGTTGTTCCTTTGCCTCCCTGTATTCGACCCCGAACTTGCCTGAGATATAAATTAAGCCGAGACACTCTTCACAAAGATCTTCTCTCGGCTCTGATTGAATCGCTAAGTATACGTGCTACAACGAACCCTAATTAAACAACGTATCTAGGGACTCGTCAGATGGTGTCGTTGCCATGGAGGCAAATAGCTTAGGGATTAATTTGAAAATTTTGATTTAGATTTTCTCTCACTTGGGTAATATGACCCCCGAGACATCTTGTAATTAATCCATTTTTTAATCATTTTTCTTCTCATTTTTTGTATATATTTTATTATTTATCTCTCTAACATAAATTTTGTTTTTCTTGCGATGGCCCAGTGGAGTTGGAGTGCATCGGAGGTCGACGAATGCGACGTGCACCGACTGCTGAAGATCAATGAATTTTTAATTTATTTTTGAGAGTGTAAATATTATGTTGTAATAATTTAGGTAATTCACTCTTTCCATCGGCTCTTGTTTGAGATATCGCGCTTATATCCGGACTGGACATTGGACCCGCTTGTGGTCGTGTGGTTGCTTGACCTAGAATAGGACTTGCACTCCAGTTCTTAGAGCATTTTTATTAGAATATTTTATTGCTTATGCTTGTAATTTTTTTGGACCACACATCACTTTTAACGAGACGCACTTCGACCGCAGGGCTATTAGTCAAATTTAACTTGTTCATCACTCGCTAATAGAACTGCTTGTCTAGGAACGGTTTTCTCGTTTGCATTCATATAGTATAAAATTTCGATTCTGTCTTGCATCCCGCATGTAAAGGGAGAGGATCACTTTAAGTCTTCTGAACTGGGCATGCATCATTGATTGCACTATTTGCTTCAGGTTTTCTCGACTCCCCTCCCCCTCGATTTTTGAAACATAGGTTAAAAGGAAATCAGGACTGATCGTTAGGCGTGCTTTGTTTGGTGGACTAATCAAGTGATAACCAAACTTAAAATCGGGACTGCTAATCAGAGTTGACCAAAACAACTGTCTAAAACTAACACTTCTTTTGGGAGAGATAAACCCTCATTGTATGCTTGGCTATTGTGATTGTTGAGAGGTGAGGACGCATCCCTAAGATAGTGCCCAAAACCTACTTTTAAGCCTTACATAATTGGACTTATATCTTGATTTATCACCTAATTAAAACTGAAAAGATAAAAGGTCGGGCTCTTGCGACCATCATTGTGTTGAGTAGGTGAACTAAGGGTTTACTCTTGTGTTTGTTTGTTTTGTGTGTTATTCGGTGCACTTGCACGCTTTCTTCCTTGATCCGCTTCATTCTCCCATTTCCCTTCCAAGATGTCATAATATTGGTCACCATATCCATGTCACTTTTCCTCGACCTTATTCTGATCATCTCCAATCTCTTATTCCTCCTCATACCTACGCCCCGACCGCGAAGTCAGAACTCCGACTGACTTCTCTACTTCTTCATCCTTCTCACCTACCCCACACTCTTACACCACTGACCCACATCAACCTTGGATTAACTCACCATATTCTCTTCTGCTTGCTGGAATCAAGGAACAAATCAAAGAGCAAGCGACTGCTGAGATGAATGACTGGCAGAATCTGTTGCCCCCATTGATATCATTCTCACCTCAAGTTGGGACTGAACAACAATTGACCTATACATATCTCGACTTAACCTTAGGGTACAACATGGTCGACCAGATAAACCGAATGGAGAGGCCTGTACCGTACGATCTTCCTGACTTGATTGACCTGAGTGACAGAGCCTATATTGAACAACCTTCATATCACCCATTTGGAGAGCCGACATATACAAGGGATTGGATTCATGAGACTGATTTACAGACCCCCTGTCTACTAACTCCACCTGATGAGGCTCCGACCAACATCTGCCATACAGATGGGCCATACTCAACCCATTATTACATGCCTATGTCAAGGTGAGTTGAGTATAAGATCCCAAGTTTTCAGCAGTATCCTCCAATTTTGTAGACTTCTCTCATGAGGTGTCATGAGAACTTATTGGAGGATGACATATCTAGACCGATCAAGAGTCCAGGTAGGAATGTCGATCATGGATTTTGCGGATTGAATCTTGAAAACCTGGAAGACACCGGATTGACCACACGTCATGTACAGCTGGAGTCCCTTCTACCTCCCTCTTCAACTAACCACTTTTCCTCCAAACTTGAGTCGGTAAATTCTCCTATTCCTCATTCACCTATCAAAAAGACCAAAAAATGGAAAAACCAGAAAATACCATAAAAATTGAAAAAGGAAAAGATCTCGAAAAATTGGATCATGTAGTTAGGGAAGCACTGGATAGAAAGTTGATTTTTGAGCTTCCCTTAATAATGGCCATTGAACACTTTCCCAACCTTAAAAGATTTGGGAGAAGTAAATTGATGCCTAAAAGGTCGGGCAATAAGAGAACAAGGACTGAGAGACATATAGTGTTATGGCCACATCTTTGATGATAGAGAGAAAAACCAAGAGTCGCAGAGTATAGAGGTTGCCTAGATTTGATTTTGAAGTCAAAGATATCACATTCACCCATGCAAGAATCGATGATGACTCACCGATTAATATCCTCCCGACCTCTGTGTTTCCCAATCTCAAACTCGGATCTGCCAAGATGTCAAGAGAGATCATTCAGTTGGCAGATCGGTCCATTAAACAGTCGAGAGGAACCATTTCAGTCATCGTGACTTTCCAAGGTGATCTACTGGAGATAGTCTTCACGATCATTGATATTGAGCACCGAGGAGAGTTCACCCAGTCTCCGATCATTCTTGGGAAGCCGTTCTTAGCCTGGGCTAAGGCAACTATAGATTGTGAGACTCGAGAGACTGATTTCTCTGCATTGGGAGCACTCCGACCTCACCCGATCTTTGAGGACACATGATATTCCAAGGTAACTTTAAAGTCGCAGACAGTCGTGACCTTCGAGAGACAGTTGAGTCCCGTCTCTCTACTACTCCTGCGATACCGACTGTCTAGGTGACCATTGGTTCAGAGACTCACTACACCTCCACACCACCCACTGCTTGCTTTACCACCACCGTGATAGCTTCTCGAGAGGACTCACAATCAGAAGTTGTCCCTGAGTCGGACATGATCATTACTGATTTCCTTGATTATTTAGATGATCCGAATCATGAGCCAATCAATGCTAAGCCAACTGAGAACACTATGCCTTACTAGAGATGTGTGCTCCTGCAGGAGTATTACAATGCATATGGTGACTCATCTGATGATGAACCTCTAGTCAGTACCTCACACACACCACATCCAAGTCCTGCACCAAAAGAGACAATTGGGACCAAATTGACCAATCTTGATAAATCGGTTGCTCCATCCTTTAGTCGGTCATCTGGTAAGAAGAAGAAGGGTATTGATTCCTTGAGGTGTTCCCTCGAACTCATTAAGACGTATCAATTTCCTCTTCCTCTTGATGCTTCAGGTTCTAGAAAACCGACTAAGAAAGTTGCCTTAGTCTTACCATAGAAGGAACTTCCTGAGGAATCCTCATCAAGTCCAGATGAGGTGATCTACATGAGTGAGCTCAGTTCGGCTGTCCTGAAGCCATATTTGATCAAGCAGCCGTGTGTCAACCCTCGTTGGACGTTCCCTACACCTCACTATTATTCTTCTGAGGACGATTTTAATAGCGACACATATGTATACTATCCAACCCCTCGCTCCCGCAAGAAGGTCCATCACAAACCTTCTTAATCCTTGTATATTCTCACTCCTCCTTGTACACATTTTCCTTCCTTTATTCCCCTCCCTCCCTCGTGATTCGCATCACTCGCCCCAGTTCCGTATCGTTTTCATTTTTTGGATATACTTAGGATGACTAGATCCTAAGTATAGGGGGTTGAATGACCCGAGCTGCTCCATCTCTTCTTTTTATTTTCTTTTTGTATATTCTTTCCCATTCTCATCGGTCCCCCATTTTTGTGTTCTTTCCAATACTTAGGCTGACCAAAGCCTAAGTATAGGGGGGTCGATGCCTGTTGTGTATTATCTACACTCTTATTTTCTTTTTCACTTCTATTCTTTTCACCGACTTATATTTAGTACGAGCTATGGCTTTTTGTCACCTAGTGCCATGAGGACATAGCACATGCTAAGTATAGGGGATTTGTATATATTACATATATACATTACCCATAGCTCGTACTTTCACGTATTTTTGTATATATTATACAATAAATACGAGGTGGGTAAAATTGAAAAAAAACTTTTCAAGAAAACTCTTATTTGCTTAGAAAACTTTTTCAAAGAAAACAAAAAAATCTCTTTTCTTTCTTTGTTATTAAAAATGTGTATTTCCAAAAAAAACTTTTTTTAAAAAAACATTCTTTCTTCCTTTCCTATTCAAAAAAACAAAAAAAACTAAACTAACTAATAAGTTGGTTCAATCCCTGACACCTTCATTTTCACATAAGACTAGTGATGATTAAGAACACTTGGTTTATGTCTTGAGATTTTGAGTTAACCAGCCTTAGTCATTAGGGTCTTTGACTTAATTATTCGCATTTCCCTAGTTTGAAAGATTTGTGTGCTATATTGCATACTTAGTCTCTACCTTAAGAATATGATGAACTCCTCACAAACACGACTGGAGTTATGATGAGATGAGTTGAAATTTCACATGAGGAACTGGGACAAGGGATTTGACTTTGGACATGATTTGATGATACTCGAGGATGGGATAAAATTAATGAAGGCTTCATGAAACCTGAGTGTCAACACTTTTAGCCAGTATGAGAACATGGTTCTTGTACTATCTCTTGACATTTACCTAAGCGCCAAGGTGTGATAAAAATAAAAAATGTTGATCAGTTTGCGTCAACTCTTGGTAAAGGCAGTGGAGCTAGCCAAAAATATTACAAAGCAATGAAATGTCAAAGAAAATCACTCATTCCACAAAGTCAAATATCAAAGAGCTTCCACCAAAGGCAAGCGCTCCCAACCATTTCAAAGTATCCACTTGGACCACCGCTATTAGGACCAGGAGTCGGGCTTGCACCAAAAAAGGGCTTTGCATCGTAAATTCTATAAGTCTGGGTGTAGAAGATATGATAGGTACTCAAAAAAGTCACACCCCAATGTACTCCCAGGAAAACAAGTGCAGAAGGCTCCAACTTCTCTTGACGGACACACTGATCAAGACCAAAAAATGCGTTGAGTAATAAGGCACTAGAGAGAATCCTTTTTCTAATGAGAGGGAGAGAAGAAATGACACAATCCTATGCCCTCCATCAATTGGTCGTCCATCTACACTTTCAAGTTTGACAACTAAAGAGACGGTGGATTGGATGCAAGAAATAGTTTATTCCCTAGTGTTGAGGATTGGGTTCTTAGGAGAGTCTCCTGGACTGGAACCTTGGGTGACGTTGCGACTCTACTCTTGTAACTACAGTCCACACATAAGTCATATACCTACTATATATGTTTCATAAGAGAGTCTGATGATTAGAGAAATTGGATACCTTTTGACTAGAGCTTGATTCAGCTTAGAATTTTAGGATCTCTAAAATCGAGAGTTCTTGAACGGATCAAGTCTTGTATTCACATGCATAGTCAGGGGTTATTCTAACTTATTCATTCTTTATTTGCTCGAGGACTAGCAAAGTTTAAGTATAGGGGGGTGATGAATCCGTGATTCATCATCTCAATATCTTGATCTTAGCAAAATCCCCAAGTAAAATCCTAAATAAATGTTTATAAAATCAATAAATTAACAAAATGACTCTTGTAAATAAAACACACTAATTATTGTATATTATATTGTACAAAATAAATTAACAATAAAAAACCATAAAAATAAAGGAGTTTTTCACTTGTAAATAGCCCAAAACTTCATGTATTTTTACTAATTTTATTTCAACTCTTTTTTAGCTAATTCTTTCTTAACTTTTTTTATAAAAATGTATATAAAAATACAAAAATATAAAATAAATTTTACCTCAAATAAGTGCTCCTAGATCCCAAAGATAAAAAGCTATAAAGTCTAGCTTCCCAGCCAAATTCCCGCTCCGTATGAACTCCGAATTCACCAAACTCACTTTTAAAGTTCAAATTAGAAAATTATCTATCCAACGGAAGTAGTATCATTAAAATCAGAGCTCATTTGCAAAAGTTGGGTTTTGGGACCTAGATGTACATTGTATATTATGTATATATATTCATTCTTTCTTCATTTTGTTATCTTTCTTAATTATTAAAAATAAAAAAAATCATTGTTATGTTGTATTTTAATTATATTATTTTATAGTATTTTTCCGTTGTAAATATCTCTTACTAAAAAGACAAAAAATACATATTAGAAAGCAAACAAAAAATATACATATTGTATGTATTCCTTTGTAAATTCTCCACTATTTTTTTCCTTTTTTTATATTTTTATTGTATTTAAAGTAGCCTACATTATTTATTCATTTATTTATTATTTAATCTTCATTCTCTACAATAACCACCAATTCAACTCCATTGTTCCACCATTTTTTAATAAACTTCCCATTACACTCCATTAATAATACAACCTCCCATTCAACTCCACCACTTTAATAACTTCTCATTTTTTCCTCTTTATATACATCTCATTCTCCTCATTTTTGCCTTTGATCCATCTTTATGTGAGGAGAGCCTAGCTTCTGGAGTTGAATCGGTGACAGCGACGCAACTGCGGTCGAGCGACGATGGCCCTCTCTCCGGTGAGATCCGTTGGTTTTCTTGGCCAACATCGCAGCCGCATCCACGCGCTGCTCGAGCTCATCGCTCGCCAGCGATTCGAGCGATGATCGTGCTCTCGTGAGCACTTCATAGGCTCCCGCATTCATCGTAGGTAATTTTTCTTCTTATTTTATCATCTTGTTATTTATGCATTTTTTTATTACATCGCATTCACCACCCGTCCTCCATTTGTTTATCTTTATCATACACCACCATCATCACATTTTTTACTCTACATTCATTTCATTCCCTGGTTGTAGAAAATTAAAAAAAAATAAATTTTAAAACAAAAAAGGTTTTTATTACATCAGAAAAAGAAATTCAAAAAATAAAAAAATAAAAAAAGGGAGGAGGCAGCCGGCTCCGCTCGTCGCCCCCCACCAGCGGGTGGCTACTCCTCCAGCGCACCAAGCCTGCAGGACCGCTGCCACTCCCCCATCCTTTTCGCCAACCGTGCGGTACCGCCGCCCCTCTGCCGTCGGCGCTCGTGCCCCACAACCGCAGCCAGTCGGCCTCCCGCCTCCTGCAGCCCATCCGCCTCCAGCCGGTCACTATCTCCGCTTGCAGCTGCACGAGCCGCCGGCCTGCCAAGCCACCGTCGTTCACCGCCCTCTCCGCCGCCCCCACCACCGACGCATGCCTCCGCCACCAGCGCTGGTCGTCGACCTTTGGGTTCATCTCCCCATCGTGCGCAGTGAGGAAGAAAGGTCTCCTTTTATTTTTCTATTATTTTGTAAAAATTGTGTTATTTTATTTTAAGTTTCTGCTAATTGCAAAAAGGTCCCTGTATATATTTGTTGTATGTTTTATTTGTTTTATGTATTTAAAATTGAACTGATTTGACATTAAAATTAAGTTGGCCTTGCTGTGTGTCTTCTTATTGTCTTAATTCAGCTGCATTTGCATTTGCATTTGTTTTTGCATTAAAAAATATAAAAAAATACGAACTGAAAATCTAGTTCTTAATTTTTGGATTAATCCCAAAGTTGTTCCTTTTCCTCCCTATGTTCGACCCCGGACTTGCCCAGAATATAAATTAAGCCGAGACACTCTTCACAGAGATTTTCTCTCGGTTTTATTGAATCTCTAAGTACACGTGCTACAACGGACCCTAATTAAACAACGTATCTAGCGACTCGTCAAAGAAGACAATGCTTGAATGACCAAGAACACTTGGTTTTAGAAATACTAGGACTCTAAGTTGAACCATGTCTTAATAAAAAGGAATTCAACTTCTCTTACATAAATATAAGAAGTATGACTTAATGTCACCCAAAGTTCTAATACAAGAGACTCTCATAGAGACCCAACCCTCAACACTAGGGAATAAATCTAGTTTTGCTTCAATCCACCGTCTCTTTAGTTTGTCAAACTCTAAAAAGTGTAGATGGATGCCAAGATGATAGAGGGAAATAGGATTGTATCATTCTCTTCTCCTCACTCATTGGAATAAGGTTTCTCTGAAGTGCTAATACTCAACACATTTGTATTTTTCATTGTTAATCAGTGTGTCCGTCAAAAGAGATTGGGTCGTCTGTACTTGTTTTCCTGGGAATGCACTGAGGTGTATCTTTTTTAAGTATCTAATATACTTGCACCTAGACTTGTAATGCTTACGATGTAGAGCCCTTTTTGAGGTACTAGCCAGACTCGTAAAAGCTTAATTCTTTGGTCCAAGTGGACACTTAAAGGTTGGGAGGGCTCACCACTAATGGAAGCTCATATGTATTGTTTGAGATTTTCTTCACATTAATTTTTCATTTGAATTTTTTGTAGGCAACTTCACTTGATTTTTTCTTTATTTTTGGCTAGATCCATTGCTTTTACAAAGGATTGGCGCATACTAATCAGCTTAATAACTTAGTTTCATACACCCTAGTACTTAGGTCAAAATTAAGAGATTAGTATGAGAACCATGTCCCATATTGGATAAGATTCTAACATTCAGGTTTCATGAAGCCTTTTCATAAAATCGGGTTCAAACTTGAATCCCATGTCCCAGTCCCTCAAATGAAACCTCAACTCATCTCAATCATGAATGGAGTCATGCATGCGAGTGAAGTTCATATTCTTTAAATATAAGATTAAGTATGCAATATAGCACGCAAAACGTTCAAACAAGGGAAGTGTGAATTATTAAGTCTAAGACTCTAATGATTAAGATAGGCCAACTCTAATTCTCTGGACCTCATAAACCAAGTGTTAAAGAACATCTCAAGCATTGAGTGAAAGTGTAAATGTTAGGGAAAAACACCAGATCAAGAACATATACCCTTAACAAGAACAAATACCCTTAAGAAATCAACATAACAGATAGAAATAAGACTAAAAACAAAAGGATACCCAAACACAACTCAACTTCAGTTCCTTAATATCAAAAATCTAACATGAATCTTCGTGGTTTGAAATCACAAGCTGCCTTATCCTTCACTTGTTTTTTCCTCACAGAGTAAACCTCAAAATCTGAATAGGAAAGATCTTCATCAACTTGGACAATGACTTGCCTAAAATGATGTCATTCTTCATCAAAGGTAATGTCCATATCAACATGCGAAGATATGAAATTCTCCAAAATAGAGGGAAGACATATCCAATCCTGATTTTAATATTCAATTTTTATTTATTTTAGTTTTATTATGTAGAATGTAGAAAAAATATACTGTAACAAATTTTCTATAGATTTTTAAAAGGTGTTTTTATATTTTTATGTATTTTTGCAATTTGTGATTTTTTTAGTATTTTAATAATTTCTTAAAAATAGAAAATATTTTTATTTTTCAAAACTACTCTACTATTGTATATAGTATATTATAAAGTATTTATATGTATTTTTGTATATTTTTTATATTTTGTAATTTATTTAATATGTATTTAATATTTATAGTAGTTATATACATATACAAGGCTATATATGTGTTTTTTAGGAAATATTAGAGCGTGTTGGCTAATAAAGGAAAGCAGCAAGGATATACGTGCTAAAACACCACAGTTCATGTGCTTCTTAACGTGATGGAGCTGTTGCAGCACTTGTTCATTATTTACAACAGTAGCGGGGGCTAATTTTAATAAATGCCCAATATATCATGGGAGTCACGTGCTGGTCACGTGACTTCGCTGAGCAGTGGGGCGGTGCTGTGTACTGGAGCTGACGCGTGGCTGGGCAATGTAGCATGATGTTGAAGCGTTGGATCACGATCAGAGGGTCAAGTTGGGTGCACTTGGATTATTAGGATCGGGTCATCTTGGATATCAATGGTAGCTGCTCAGGGTGGCAATGAATGGAAAGCAATCCACGATGAGGCTCAGATCTCCACTAAAGGGAATTAGATCCAGGTTACATTATTTGTTGTTGCAGATCTTGCTTAGAGTTGAAAAAGATTGCTCAATAGCTACCCTCTCCTGCAGGTTGAAGACGGAGCTACCCTTGAGACGACAGAACTTGATGTTGCTCGGATCAATGCTTAGTGAATGCTAAATATATCGAAGTGATGCAATCTAGATCTTCAAATGGTTCCTCATTGATCGGATAGATATCATTATGTGATCTGGCCTGGTGATTATTCAAGTGTCATTGGATGATGCTTGATGGTGTTCGGACTCGATCTGTGATTGATCTAATTTCTACCTCATTCTCGTCATTCTCAGTTGGATTATGGATCCCGTGCTCCAAATGTAGTAGTTACTCATCTTGCTCCAGATGAGTTGTAGTGGCTAATGATTTTAGGTCTCTTCTTTGAGGCTTGATTGATGATGCACGATGAACGCTTGATGGTGAATGGCCTCCTCAGGTTGTTCGTGAAGGTTGATCAAATCGAGGATGACAAATATGCTTGAATCAACTCCAGTAGCTATTGTGATACGAATGTGCTCAGCTTGTGTAGCTTCCAGATATGTCCTCGAATAAGGTCTAGGTTCTGATATGATGCGCTCTACGTGAAGATGTTGATTCTCGGATCTGAAGAGTTGTGACTAATCAAGTATTAGTTTGATTCCAGACACTGCTTCATGGCAATAGAATTCATCTAAAGATGTTTGATCGACATGCAAATGCGACTGCTCCATGAAAATCTCCAGGTGTGTGTGATATGATCAGCTTAGGTGAGTTACAACCAGAGGTGGTTATCTCCTTTGATGGTTCACTCTATGACCTGCAGAAATAGCAAAGACTTGAGGATTCTATCCTCGGTCAAATGTCATGCATAAAAAGGGGAAATGGATGAATGATCCTCGATGGGATGGAGGATCAGGATCGAAAAGCTCTGATCGGATAATCAGAGAGAGGAGGATTACGTAGAAGTGGAACGATAGAAATGGGATAGAATCAATGAATTGGGGATTGATTGGAATGGGTTTGAGAAGAGAAATCGGAGGGATTGAGAGGAGAAATCGAAGGAGAAGGAGAAAATGATGGAAATCAAAACTAGAAGATGGAATGTGGATGGGGATGCTTGTGGAATGTTGGAGCTCCAGGAGCTCCTACTGGTCTTAGCCTCGACGTGCGGCGACGTAGGGGCTCGGGCATGGCGGAGTGGTTGCCATGACGCTGGTGTGATCATGTCGCACCTCTTTCTCCCCTCGTGGTGGCTCAACGTCGGAGATTGGGAGTCGTCACCTCGACATCTCTCATCCAAAGCTCTAGGAAAACAGAGATGAAATGGTTGATCTGACGAAACTCTAGGGGGTCAAGGCTTTATATAGAGGAGGAAGGCATGGGGAGCAAGGAAGGATAGGGGTTGTTGGACGAACAACCCAATGGTCGGTCGTTGGGCAGTTGGTGGGAGGAAGAGAAGAGAAGAGGGGGAACAACGGAAGTAAGTAAATAATTAATTTCAATAATTTATTTTTTAGTAAATTTTATTTTTATTTATATAATAATATAACATTAATAAAATATTAATAAAATATAAAAATACAAGAAATGATATAAATTAAATAAAATAAGATCAAGATACATTGTACAATTTATACCAATAGGGTCCAAAAACTTACTTTTTCCATATTAACTCTGGTTTTAGTGAAATCACTTTTATTTGATAGATAATTTTATAAAACAAACTTTAAAAGTGAGTACGTCAAATTCAGATTTCATATGGCCGAGTTATGAGGTCCGAAAGTTTGGGTTCACGACTTTTTAGTTTTGGGATTTATTGGCATTTATTAACAAATAAATTTAAGTTATATTTTTATTATTTTTATTATTTTTATAAACATTTTTGAAAAAGAATTAAATTAAATGAGACTGGGAAGAATTAAATAGAAAATGAACAAGATTTATATACATATAGTACATATATACAAAGGGATCCAAACGCCAAAACTCACAGTATTATTCTAATATTTTTAGGTATATTTAATAAATAGTATTAATTATAAAATGAAGTTTAAAGGGGATCTGGTCAATTTGGAATTTTCTATAAATAGTTATGGATCTTGAAAGTTGACTTTTTAGGCTTTTTAGGTTCATCATAATTATTTATTTATATATTAAATATTTTTTCTGATAATTTTATAAATTAATATATATTATTGTAAAAAACTTTCATGCAGAATTTTTTTGATTTGGAATGATATGAATGATAAATAAAATAGGTGAACATATGTACAAGGTGAAAATTGTGATTATGAATATTGATGATCTTGACTTTCTGACATTTTTATAAATTAGGATCCCTATCTCCCCCTACTTATTTATTTTGTCAACCACATCAATATTGACCTTATCTCGAAGTTAGGATCGGTCTGTACATATTCCATATCTACATCCTTCTTTTCTTTTCTTTTTTTCTCTTTATTATTTTATTTTGGATAAAATAAGTGTTAAATATATAATACTAACATATGTGACTAGAATGTTAATTAGTGAGAATTAGTGAATATTTTCATGTATTAGACTAAGGATTTTAGCCAAAATGAAAGAAAGGCGATGAATCATGGATTCATCATTCCCTTATACTTTACCTTTGTTGGTGCCTTAGCAAATACTTATTCTATAAATAAGTGAAGGCAAAAAGAAAGAGGAAAAGGAAAATAAAAGAACTTAGAAAATGATTGTTTCTTTAAATCGAATTTCACTTCACCCAAATTAAAGAACTTGGAATAGGCCTTTGGATTAACAGTTTGTCGAAACCTCATTAGAAATAGGATTTAAGTCTCAACATACCTAATGTTCCACAAATCCCTATCCAGGTTCACCTTAACATTCAACTGAGATCCACCCATCCATCACGCAAACTATTCAACTTTGAAGTCAAATTGTACTGTGTGAAAGGTGTTATCTCTTCCGGCTTGAAGAAACAAAGAAATCGTACATCACTATAATACACTCCCATTTGGTCCTCATCTAGATACTCGATCCTCGAGGATGGGGTACTTTCTTGTGAGGTCAGGTCATGTTGTGTCCATGATGATCGTGACTTTGCGATTCAGGTTGAGGAATCAAATAATCAGAAGGTCGTTGCGACCCAAATCACAAAGCTAAGTCAACAAGAAAAATAGAATCTCCTCAAATCAGAAAATCAAGGCACAAAATGAATGTCAACGGTCTCCACTATTTTATTTTAACCCGGTATAGCGACTAGGGTTGAATTCAAGGAGCACGAGTAAACCTACGAAGTAGTCGTGATCAGGCAAGAAAAATGTATATTTTTGTCAATTTTTAATTTTGCAATTTTTTTTGGATTTTTAATCTAGACGAAAAACAAGCCAACAAAGAAATAAAGCACACAAGCAAGCTTTGGAAATTTTTATTTAAGGGCTAAAAAAGCTCAAAAATCCAGAATAAAAAATATTTTTATGTTTTTTCAAATATTCATACATTTTTGGTGATTTTCTGGGGTTTTTTCAATTTTTATATGATTTAATAAAAATCAAACAAAGGCTAAAAGGGAAAACAGTGTATAGCTTGGACTAAAAGGTAAATAAAAATACTAAAAGTGCATTAATGTACTGGTTGTGAATTTAAAAAAACTAAATAAGAAGATCTACTAACAGAAACTAAAATCCTTTTTTGAATTTTTATATTTTTTGTGTTTTTTATAATTTTTTAAATTTTTTAGATTTCTAAGGTTTTATAATGATTTTTTAAGCAAAAATTATGCTGGAAGTAAAGCAAACACAAATAAAAAAACATTAATTTTTTAGAATTTTTAGCACTGTTTTTTTAATTTTTATGTATTTTATAAAACAGGCAGTGAGTTTTTTGGTGGTTTTGTATTTTTAGAAAAATATCAAACAATACTAAATTAATTCCCCAGAATTACCATAAATATTAAATGTTAGCAGGAGCTAACCGTAATTTTATTGGAATTTCTGGAGTTAATTAGGTATTTGTTTGATCGAAAACAAGACACATAGATCTTAAGGACCTAATTGCAATTATGAGAAAGTTCCAGGCCAATTGATAACATATATAAAAAGCTTAGGGTGAATAATGCAAAAAGCCTATGGTATTCACGCACAGGGATATAAATGTAATTTTAAGAAAAGTTCTACTCTAAGCATAACATTCATGAAGTTCAAGATAAAACATGCAAATATACCAGACAAGCATGTGGGACGGCACGCGAATTCATACAAACAGGACTAAAATGTAAATACTGGAAAGATCAAGAGTCCACATGCAAAATTACCAAACAACAACTTCATTTACAGAACTAAATAATAAAACATAAAAGTGTGGGGGTGGAAGATGCAAAATACCATGAGGAGGCACGTGGCATACGCTGAACCCTGCGTTGATGTACGGCTCTGATCGTGTCTGAGGGCAGATCTAACAATTATAGAGGATGTCGCGGACGTACGGGGCAGATGCGTCTGACCCTGATCCAACGGCCGCAAAGCTGGAACTGTAGGGCGTCTATGATCGTGTCTAGAAGAGTGGGACCCATCCGATGATAGGGAGGGTGCTGGAAGAACATCCTCCAGACAACCTTCAATCTAGCGAGGAGAGGAATTCGTTGGCCCGATGAAGGCTATTAAGGGGTTGTTATGCTCAGCGATGCTCTGTGCAGTAGGAGGGCTGCTCCGATCGGAAGGAGAATGGCTAGATGGCCGTCGTGGTGGAGGCACGCCTGGAGCTTCTCTGCCTGAGCAGCCGGGGGGGCTAAGTGGGGGTATCTGCATGCACCAGCACCTACAATGGGTACACCACTTGGAGGCGTAGCTCCGGCAAAGGCTTATTGCAGATAAAGATAAGAGAAGCATAGGGGGTTGGTCTCTTGGGTATCTGCGTAGGTGGAAGGAGGAAACCCAGCTTGATCCTGTTCTGATGAGCAGGAATCAAGGGAAAATGTTGCGTCAGAAGATGAGCGATGGAACGAGGGGTCGATCTGAATTGGATAAAGATGGAGGTTTAAGCCCCGACAAGGTGGTCGAAGCAGATGAATTGCTGTGGGGCGGAATGGAAGATTCAACAGAAATAGAAAATGGAAGGGATAAGATGGTCATCTGAGGGTGTTGATGAACTCAGCAAGATCAGGCGGAGCTGGGAGACGGGGTCGTGGCCTTGACCGTGCTGCGACAGGCAGGGAGGCTGGATACGACGGAGGACTCTGGCCACGTAGCTGAGATGCAAGATTCATACCACCAAACTTCGATCTGAATGTGCTCTCAGGTCAATGTCACTCAACAAGAGGTCTCTAGGGGTGGAAGAAGGGGCAAGGCACGAGCTACCAGGCTGCGGAGGAGGAATGGAAGACTTTATAGGATTCTCAGGGGACTAGAATAATCGATAGCAAGTGCGCAACCCTAGGAAGATCCACGCCTTCCTATGGATCTGCGACGATCACAGATCCTAGGAGGATGTTCGGGCGAAGAATTGGGGCCAGATGTAATCAGGTCCGGGTGTGAAAATATGGAGAAATAGCTCTGACGAGAGATGGATGACCCGACTCGGTCTGGAAGAAGTCGTTGTCTGGAGTCAACATTCTGACATGGCCCAATAAGAAATGACCTGGAATAGGATAAAACACACTACATGACAAAATAGAAAAGAAAAATAAATATAATTACATTAAAATAATAAATGAGTTGAAATGAAAAAACAAATAAAATAAAATTTTTTTATTATTTTTCGAAGAGTTTTTCTTTGATTTTTAATTAATTTATGAAAAATAAATTAGTGTATATACAATATATAGTGTTATATACAGGTATAATATACCTATGTATTATGTACAATTATTTTTATTTTCTTATTTTTACATAAATACCCCAAATTTATATTTTACTTATTTTCAATATAATTGTAGCAGTACAAAATAATTTTTATTTTTATTTTTACAAATTATTGACAAGTATGAAATAAATGGTGGATCTGACACATATACATGTGTATTTGTACAATGAAAGAGGAATTTTATTTTTATTTTTATTTTTTATTTAATTTTTCTGATTTTTATTTTATTTTATGTTATTATTAGAAATATATACAAGGAGGTAAAAAAGAATGATTTAATTTTGTTGTGTAAAAAATAATTATATATACATATGGGTAATATGTATAATACAAAGTAGGCCTTATCTCTTTCTACTTATTTTATTTGGTGATCTAGTCAAGGCTTGACCTTCTCTTGGGGTTCGGGTCATTCTGTATTTATTCTAAATACCTCCTTCCTTTTTCTTTTTACTTTATTCTTTTATTTTTGCATAAATACATGCTCAATATGCAATATTAACAAATGCATGTAATTGTTATGTTATTGTATTTAGAGGTATTTACATGTTTTTTTTCCAAGATAATTAGCTAAAATAAAAGAATAAAGAGTGAGAATCAGGGATTCATCAGTCCACGATCGAATGGAGAGAAAAGTAGAGGAATGGGAAGAGAACTGGAGTGTGACCAGTGTAGTCACATCTCTTGTGAAGCTTGGCCAGTTTAGCCAAGTCTCCACTAAGACATGTAGGCTATCTGAAGCTTGGACCATTGTGATCATGTATGTATTTAGTATTTGGCTTCTTTTTATAGGAAGTGGTTGTTGCACTGCACTGGTCTTTTATGCCCCGACGGATATAACATCTTTTCTTATGTCCATTTTTTGGGGTCTTGGAAAAATTTTTCTAGTAGATCCTTCCTCATCTGAAGTTTTATTTCAATACCATACTCCCGTCTTTAGACATCTGCGCCACTAGACAAGGATGAGAATGCAACACCAAAATGGATTGCCCTTCACAACCCCATGCATGTTGAGCTAAGTGTAGAGTGCATGAATTCAAAATTGTTTCAAATGATGAAGAGTTTAAACGGATGACGCAAGGTGTCCTACTTAGGTAAGTTTAAGTTGAATTTCGAACACGATCTCATGGAACCCAAATAACTAATTCAAAAGACCTGAAGAGTCTTAATTCCAGTTTCTAATAAAGTCCCTTTAGAAATAAGTGGATTAAGGCCAAACCAAGCTCCACCCTTCACATTTAGATCCATTCGGTTCAAGAATCAAACTTGTTCTGAAAAATGCTAATGAATGCAACAATATTTTATGAAGTGAATTTTCGGATTAAGTTTTTTTTAATTTTAATGAATTTTGCCAATTTTTATTGAATTTTAAAACTTCAATTTTTTTTATATTTTTTGAAGGAATAAGTGAATTGAATCAATTACACGAATTTACAAGAATTATATACATTTTATAAAGAATTGTATAAACATTTTAATACAAGATTATACATATTTTATACAAACTTTTACAAAATAATTTTATTTATAAATTTTAAGTAATTAAAAATTTTATACAATATTTACAACACATTTTATACATAATTTTTAAAAACTCTTTTTCAGTAACTCATATTTACAGATTCCAATTGAATTTTAAAAAGCCCAAATTTACCCATACTTTTAGAGCCATATTTAAATTATAATAAAGTACGAGTTATGGCTTTTAAAGTATATATAGAATATATATGACACCCCCTATACTTAGCGTGAACTATGTCATCGTAGTGACCAAGGAAGCGACAAAGGAAGACAAAACTCAATCTATGTATAGACTGGTGAAATGAATACTATATTATAACCAATAAAAAAATAACGAATAAACAAATAGAAGTTGGTCATCACCTCTATACTTAGGATCAACTAATCCTAAGGATATCAGACTCAAAAACGATGAAGATGATCGAGGTCAAGAGAATGTACACAATCAATGACTCGGCTGTTCCCCCCATACTTAGGTTAAAATATCCCTAAGTATAGAGAGGAATATTAAAAGATAGGGAACACGTGAGAGAGTAGACGATACACAAAATCAAAAACATATAAAAACAAAAACAAGCAATATTACCCCCACTATACTTAGGGTAAAGCACACCCGAAGTATAAGCAACAACGAGGGTAATAGAATAGAACGATATGAACAAGACAATGTCTACACATCCCTAAGTGTAGAAAAAATCCTAACGCGAGGCCTAGGGAGTAATAATAAATGAAATAGAATGAATAAAATTGAAAAAACGTATGTACAACGTGAAACAAATGAACGAATCAGAACGAATTGTACAGGATCAAGAAATCCGAAGAGTGGCCTTCTTGCGTGACCAAAGAACTATAGAATGTACAAGAGATAGTTCGACATCAGGGTCATTATCAAAGATATCCATATCTAAATCAGAGGATCACTAACCTGTATCAACTAGTGAGGAATGGCACAGATGGCCAGAAAGATGGACAGAACAGACCTTTGGCGTCGTGTCTGAAGTCAATGCAAGAAAGAGGTCAAACTCTACTGCAATCTAATCTATATCCTCAACAATATAGACCTTATATGAATCTACTTGAAAAGAGGGTTCAATAATCTCGCTACTAGAAGATCTACCAAAGGATCTACAACTGAATCATATACAGCCTTCAAAGTACGTGCCACCAGTGGTTTCATCTCAATGACGTATATAATGTGAATCTCATCAATACATCTCCAAGCATGTGTACATGGATCACTAAAGGCAATGCTCTCCAAGTTTTCCTCTGTAGAGAGGAAATATTAGGTCTCATTAGAATCAGAAATGATATGATCATGTCATTGTAATGTTGCATTCCCATGTATCTGATGGGATGGTAGCACACTCGGCTGATGCAAGATTCTTAATGGCTCGGAGCTCAGCACTATGTTGCTGGGAGGAAAAGTAACATTGTTTGTCCCATAATCAAAACGGTCCTGGCTGCACATAAAAAAGGTTGACTAGGAATAATGGCAGCATCCTGATATGGTATTGAATAGTCAGAGACTAAGAAAACAAAGTCCACATTGAATTTTGTGCTTTATACCATCACGAAAACATCATGAAGTATACCCTTCGGCCTCTTGACCGATTTGTCTGGAAACTAAATAATCATCTTGGCTTACTTAAGAGATCCTAAATGAAGTGTCTCAAAATATGGAAAGGTAAAACGCTCACTAAAGATCCGTTGTCCAACAAGGTGTGCTCAAACGCATTATATAAAATCTGGCAACTGATAAATGGTATTCCCATGTCTTTCTCTTTTTTGGGAGATGTATGATGGATGATGTAATATGTGGAAATGGTCAACACTTGTTTTTCTGAGCAATGATTTCTCCTCTTCTTTCTTCTAGGTGTGGTATATTGCTTCAAGCACTTCTGTAGAAGAGGAATGTTTGCCAATGCCTCCGAAAGAGTGAGCTTGATCTGAATTATGTCCAACATCTCTTTCATGAACTTTGAATCTTGGTTCATTTTGAGATTTTCTAATATCTCTTCCTTGCCTAGGTTGAAAGCGTCTGGGAAGGGTATTTCTACATCCTCCTCAACCATATGTACACCTCGAGGATAAAAAGAAGAAAATTTTTTTCTAAATCACGACTCGTTCTATGTAGAATAGAAGATAAAGATATAGTAGGAGAATCTGGAGCCTTGACTTTATTCTTATTTTTGGATTTTCTCTTTTTCTTATTTTTTTGTGATTTTGTGCTTTCATTACATGGAGAATCATGCTAAAATAGTAACTCTGTGACGTTGCCTATTATGTGTTCTTCGCTCCTAAATGTCTCAACAGCTGGAGGTTGTCTCTGGACATCATGATAACTAAGAGTAAAAGTACTCAACGACTCATAAGTCTGCTGAAAAGTAGAATCTGATCCTCGCTCTGTGACAATGTTGGCTACCAAATCTCTGAATGTGTACATCTGCTCCTTATGATATGCAATCTCCTCATGAATCAAACGGATGAAATGATCGAATGTGGAATCATTTATACCTGGACTCTCAAAGTGATGTCCCACATCCATCTTGGGCTGCTGAAGACGCTCAAAATGATCAAGTGAATCCAAGGTGAAATGATAAGAGCACCTGTCTCCAAGTACCTCGATTGCTCGCTCCCAAAGAAACTGACCTCGGTACCTAGGCCCTGCAATACAAACAAACACAAAATCCATAAAAAGATACAAGAAAATACGAGAGAGAAAGAAAAAGAAAAAATGGAACAAAAATAAGATGACGAAAAAGAGAGAAAAAGTAACCATAAAACCAAAGACGGTAATATCTACCCTAGCACTTCCTCCCCGACAACGATGCCATCTGAAAACCACCCAACCTACTACTCTAAAAGAAGAATAGTGTCGCTGAATCTATTGGGTGAATTTTACAAAAAAAAAATATTCATTTATTATTTATACTCCTAAACTCAAAGTTATAGCTATAAGCACAGGAGTGTCAAACCCAAGGAGGCAAACTGTGAAAAACTAAGATAAAATAATATAGGAATTAAGGTAAAAGAGTTTACTCATTTTTATTTAATTTTAGGGAATTTTTCTGTATTTTTGTTTGGTTTTATGAATTTTATTTCATTTTTGAGGTTTTTATGCCTATAAGTAGATAAATATATGTAGTGAATTTTATATTTTATATTTGGTTTTATTCTGTAATTTTTGTGTTTTTAATTTTATTTCTTGTTTTAGTGAATTTTTTAGAAGTTTTAAATATTTTTATAGGTTTTGAATTATTTTTAAAGTCAAAAACAATATTCTTACTGAAAACAAGGATTTTTTTTATTTTAAAAATAGAAAATATTAAGAAAATATTTTTTATCAGAAGATAGATGAAAATACATTTCTAACGAGATATTGTATGTTTTTTTTGTGATTTTATTGAATTAGTTGTGAATTTTTGAAGTTTTATATATTTTTGAATTTTTTTATTGATTTTAATATTCAATTTTTGATTATTTTTTATTTATTATGTAGAATGTAGTAAAATATATTGTAAAAAATTACAGATTTTTAAAAGTTATTATTATTATTATGTATTTTTACAATTTTTATATTTTTTAGTGTTTTAATGATTTCTTAAAAATGGAAAATAGTTTTATTTTTCAAAACTACTCTAATACTTTTTATAGTATATTATAAAGTATTTATATGTATTTTTATTATATTTTTATATTACCTATTTTATTTAATATTTATTTAATAAGTATAGTAGTTATATATATAGTATACATGGGTATATATGTGATTTTCTGGAAATATTAGAGCATGTTGGCTAAGAAATGAAAGTTGTGAGGATATGCACGCAAAAACACCACAGTTCACGTGTTTCTTCATGTGATAGAGCTGTTGCAGGACTTGTTTGTTATTTACGACAATAGTGGGGCTAATTTTGCAAAATGCCTACAATACCCTGGGGGTCACGTGCTGGTCACGTGCCTTCGCTAAGCGGTGGGGAGGCACTGCGTTATGGATCCAACATGTGGTTGGGCGATGTAGAATGATGTTGAAGTGTTGGATCACGATCGGAGGGTCTACGTTTGGGCACACTTGGATGGTTAGGATCTGGTCATCCTGGAAATCAACGGTAACTGCTCAAAGCGGCGAAGTGTGGAAAGCAATCCACGATGAGTCTCAGATCTTTAGTGAAAAGGGAATCAGATCCAGGCTACATTATTTGTTGTTGCAGATGTTGCTTTGAGTTGAAAACGATTGATCAATGGCTACCCTCTCTTGTAGGTTTAAGACAGAGCTACCCTTTAGACGATAGAACTTGATGCTTCTCGGATCAATGCTTCGTAGATGTTAAATATATCAAAGTAATGTAGTCCAGATCTTCAAATGGTTCCTCGTTGATCGGATAGAACCTAGGATGTGATCTGACCTAGTGATGATTCAAGTGTCGCTGGATGATGCTCGATGGTGTTTGGACCTAGGTCGCTTCTTCGAGGCTTGATTGATGCTGCACAGATGGCATTCGATGGTGAATGGCCTCCTCGTGTTGTTCACGAAGGTTGATCGAAACGAGGACGATGGATATGCTTGAATCAACTCTAGTAGCTATTGTTATTCGAATGTGCTTGGCTTGTGGAGCTTCCAAATTTGTCCTCGAATCAGGTATAGGTTCTGATATGATGCGCTCTACCAGAAGGTGTTGATACTCAATTATAGAGAGTTGTGACTAATCAAGTATTAGTTCGATTCTAGACATTGTTTCACGGCAATAGAATTAGTCTAAAGATGTTGATCGACATGCAAATGCCACTAGTCCAAGAAAATATCTAGGTGCTTGTGATATGATCAGCTTAGGTGAGTTACGATGGGAGGTGGTTATCTCCTCTGATTGTTCACTCTATGACCTGCAGAAAAAAAAAGATTCAAGGATTCTATCCTCGGTCAGATGCCAAGCATAAAAGGGGAAATGGATGAACAATCCTCGACAGGATGGAGGATTAGGAACGGAAAGCTCTGATCGGGTAATCAGAGTTGATCAGATATGAGAGGAGGATTACGTAGAAGTAGAACTATAGAATTGGGATGGAGTCAATGAATCCGGAATCGATTAGAATGGGTTTGAGAAGATAAATCAGAGGGATTATGAGGAGAAATTGAAGGAGAAGGAGAAAACAATGGAAATCTAACCTGGAAGACAGAATACGAATGGGGATGCAAGTGGAATATTGGAGCTCCAGGAGCTCTTGCTGGTCTTAGCCTCAATGCATTGTGATGTAGAGGCTCGGGAACGGTTGAATGGTTATTGAGACGCTAGTGTGATCACGTCGCACCTCAGTCTCCCCTCGTGGCGGCTCGGCGTTGGAGATTGGGAGTTGTCACCCGGAACTCCTGGAAAATAGAGATTAAATGGTGGATCTGATGAAACTCTCGGAATTCGTGGCTTTATATAGAGGAGGAAGGGGTGGGGAGCAAGGAAGGAGAGGGGTTGTTGGACGAACGACGCAACGACCGACTGTTGGGCGGTTGGCGGGAGGAAGAGAAGAGTGGGAACGGTAGAGGAAAAAGGAGAGAGAGAAAAGAGATGATAAAAATAAAAATCAATTAATTAATTAAAAAATAAATTAAATAAATAAACTATATTAAATTAATAAAGTAATATATAAATAAATAAATATAAAATATAAATAATTTAATAAATAATTTAATATAAAGTAAATAAATAATATTATTTATTTAATTAAAAACATAAATAATATATGTATATAAATAATTAAATAATTTAAATAATTTTTTAATAAATTTTATTTTTATTTTATATTAATAATATAACATTAATAAAATATTAATAAAATGTAAAAAACAAGAAATGGCCTAAATTAAATAAAATAAGATTAGGATACATTGTACAATTTATACCAATATGGTCCCAAAACCTACTTTTTGCATATTAACTCTGACTTTAGTGAAATCACTTTTTTTATAAATAATTTTATAAAACAATCTTTAAAAGCGAGTACATCTAATTCGGAGTTCTTAAGGCCGAGTTATGAGGTCTGGAAGTTTGGGTTCATGGCTTTTTAGTTTTGGGATTTACTGGCATTTTTAACAAATAAATTGAAGTTATATTTTTTTTATTGATTTGTATAAATATTTTAGAAAAAGAATTAAGTTAAACAGGAATGGGAAAAATTAAATAGAAAATGGAGAAGATTTATATACATATAGTACATATATACAAAGGGGTCTAAACACAAAAACTCACACATTTTATTCTAATATATTTTTAGTATTTTTAATAAATATTGTTAGTTATAAAACGAAGTTTAAAAGTAATTTTTGTTAATTTGGAGTTTCTATAAATAGTTATGAACCTTGAAAGTTGATTTTTAGGCTTTTAGGTTCATCATAATTATTTATTTATACATTGAATAATTTTTCTGACATTTTTATAAATTAATCTATATTATTGTAAACAATTTCATGGAGAAAATATTTTGATTTGAAATTATCTGAAGGATAAATAAAATAGGTGAACATATGTAGAAGGTGAAAATTTGTGTTTATGTGCATTAATGATCTTGATTTTCTGACATTTTTATAAATTAGGATCCTTATCTCCCCCTACTTATTTATTTTATCGACTAAGTCAATATAGACCTGGTCTCGTGGTTAGGATCAGTCTGCACATATTCCATATCTACATCCTTATTTTATTTTCTTTTTCTCTTTATTATTTTATTTTGGATAAAATAAGTGTTAAATATATAATATTAACAAATGTGATTAGAATGTTAATTAGTGAGAGTTAGTGAATACATGTATTTTACAAAGGATTTTTAGCCAAAATCAAAGAATAAAGGTGATGAATCATGGATTCATCACCATGTCACATAAGTAAAGATTTTTCAAATATTTTACAAAGATTTTCAAAACAATTCAAACCGTATTTCCACAAAACTATGCAAAATACTTTGAAAACCATGTCTAATTAGTATATAAAAGTTTTCAAATACTTTTCAAAATAATGTGTACAAACTTAGTTCGAAAATAATATGCTACCCATAGCCTCAGAAGTCTAAAAAAAATAGAACCATGAGTTATGGCTAAAGTATATATATGAAATATATACGGTGCACCCCCATATACGTAGTTTTTGTATGTCCTCATAGCACAAAGTGATATGAAGTCATTGCTCATTCTAAATATAAAGAAATGTTCAAAAATCAATTCAAGAATCAAGGTTTAAGTTGGAGTGAAAGAGTACGTCAACCAAAAAATCGAAGGAAATGGGCCGCAGATACTTAGGTTGAAAACAATCTAAGTACAAAGAAGAAAGGAGAGAGAAAGTTAAGGGATCGATAGAAAGTAAAGTGAAGAATAGACAAGATAGGGTTAGATTTCCCTTATACTTAGGCTGAAAATAACCTATTTAGTAGTTAGAGTCTAATGAAAGGAGAAACTAAACCCTAAAAAATAAAGTAAGAATAAATCTAAATCTGTATAAGGTTGAGATCTGATTGATGTGAATCTTTAAGCTACAATTTCATGTTGTATCTGAAATATCGGCAAAAGACTCTATTGGCATGAAGTCATTGACCTCGACAGGAGTCAGCCATGCTTTCGATTCGACGAAATACTTCAACAGTTGCTAGTTGACCAAGAAGGAAGGTGCACCATCTGAAAGACCTGCAATTTCTACACTGCCATTTCCGTGCACTTCCTTAACTATGTAAGGACCCACCCATTTGTATTTCGATTTCCCATGGAAAATTCGTAACATTGCATTAAAAAACCATATCTTTTGTCCCGCGATAAAGTTCTTGCTTCTAATATGCACAACATGCCACTTCTTAAATTTATCTTATAGATCAAGTTGTTGCCATATGCTTTGTTATTAATTTCCACTAGCTCATTAAGGTTTAGGTTTCTACAAAGCTTTCCAAGCCGACAACTCTAATTAATTTTCATTATTGCCCATCCAACCTTATGAATTAATTCATCGGGCAAATGGCATGGCTTGTCATAAATCATACTAAAAATGAAGATCAAGAGGGGTCTTATAGTCCATCTTGTAGGACCACAGAACTTGATCCAACAATTGAGACCAATTCTTCATATCAGGACGAACAAACTTTTGAAGAATACTCTTGACCTCCCTATTTGACCTATTCCATGTCATTTGACTATGCATGGTAAGGACTAGCAACTCTATGCTCAAACTTGTAGTCCTTAGCTGAAGATCTTATCTCTCTATTCACAAAATGCCTACCCCCATCAGAAATCAAAATATTGGGAACCCCGAACATTGAAATGATATGCTCCTTGATGAACTTATAGAAAGTCCTGTTGTCTACGGCTCGAGTTGGGATTGCCTCCACCTATCTCGACAGATAATCCACCGCTAACAAGATATACTTAAATCCATGGATATTGGGAAAGGGACCCACGAAATCTATGGCTCGTGCATTAAATACATCACATAAAATCACATGATGTATGGGCATATCATCTCTGTAGCCAATTGTCTCTCCCATCCTTTAACATACAGGGCACGACTGAGCAAAATCAGTGGCATCTTTAAAAAGGTTGGCTAAAAGAATCCATACTGGAGTATCTTGTGAGCATTCCTTTTTTTTGAATGGTGTCCTGTAGTCTCAGTGAATGACAATACATGAGGACACTTGGTATTTTTCCTGAGGAATATGCCTTCTCCATAAACAATCAAGTCCTTTAAAGAACCAGAGCAGATCAATGGTATCTCCTCGAATCTGCCTTCAGTCAATCAATGCTACTCCTAGTTCAACCATGGGGAACTTGTTTGAAGACAAGATAATTCACCATGTTGGCATACCAAGAGAGTGAATGAACAACATAAATCGACACATTTGGGAATGTTTCTCTAATTGACTCCAAGTAAGGAGAATCCATCAGCTCAAGGCTAGACATATGATCGACCACTACATTCTTGACTCCAAGTTTATCTTAATTTCCAAATAAAACTCCTAGAGTAATAAAATACATCTAAGAAGATGTGTCTTCGCATCCATCTTTTCCATGAGATACCTAATAGCTAAATGATCTGTGTAACTCGTCAACTTAGATCCCAAGATATAAGACCTAAACTTCTCTAAAGCCCTAACTGTGGTGAGTATTTATTTTTCGATCACTATATACTTTTTATGTGTTGAATCCAAAACATGCTCGCATATTGAATCACAAATGGGATCCGATCTCGCTATTCTTCCAATATGGATCCTATAGAAAAATTTGATGCACCAGTCATGATCTCAAAAGGAAGAGACTTATCATGAGCATGCACAATCGACAAGTCACAAATCTTTCTCTTAAGAGAGTTCAAAGGCCTCAAGACACTTGCGATCTATAATGAACTCAGTATCTTTTCCAAGAGCTCAATCAGTGGTCGGGTGATGAAACCCAGTTTCATTATCATAATTCGTGATTATTAACCACCTAGCTTAGACTAAGTGCCAATAAAAACCAAATAAATCCTTGTATATATCAAAGTCACTGAATAAGTTAAAAATACAAAAAATAACAAATTTAAAAATAAATGTGTTTTTAGACCTTAAAAACTCTCACAAAAATATTTCTCCCTTCATTTGAGCTCAACATGACACCTATAGATCTCATCGAGATCTAAACCTTTCATGTTTTGAGTTTTTCCAAATACGACCTCCTTTTCCCTCAAATCTCACATTCTTCCTCTGAGTAACCTGATTGGGCCACGTGGCGCTTTCTGGTTGCGCCACGTGGCCCGCTCACTGTGTGCCACCCGCCCGCATTTTTCCACTGTTAGATCGCCTTTTTCCTCTTCAGATCACCACCATTCTTCCTGCATCATTTCTCTGCCGCCCGATCAAAACCCAAACGCATCTTGTCCATCCATCAGCACCTTGCTCCCATAGCGCCACATGTCTTGACCATAGTCGCATGATCGCTTCCGAGATGCATCCATCACAACCGCACCTTCTCGCTCTGATCTCCACCACCCGATCCTTCTCCTAAATTGCATCCAGCCGTCCGCTTCTGCCTTATCCTTCTTACGACACGTGGCGTGTTCCACTCCTTCAATCTGCTCCCCCATCGATCTAATCTAGGCCATCCTTTAGCGCCCTTCCCTCGACCGTCGGATCGCAAGATCCAACAGCCGAGGAGTCGTCCCCTACCTCTGGTCTCCTCCTCGCCCACGTCACCCACCTCGCGCGAACTCTTACCCTTTTTCATTTCCACCACATTTTATTCCATCTTCTCCCACACCAACCACTCCACGACGAAGCCCCATCTTCTGTCACCTTCGCGGGCATCCACTCACTCCATGTCTGCCCTCCTCTCACTCCATAACCTCCACGCAATCCACACCCCCCATCACCAGAACTTCCAACCTTCATCCTTCAAATATGTCTCCACCACCTTCATTCCTCCCCGTCCACCTTTACGAGGGGCGAGGCCCAGCCTTACTCCACCTCCCAGTGACAGGGGGAGGATCGATAGTAGGCATGACTGATGAATCCGTGATTCATCATCTCAATATATTAATCTTAGCAAAATCTCCGAGTAAAGTCTCAAATAAATGTCCATAAAATCAATAAATTAAAAATTGACTCTTGTAAATAAAATACACTAATTATTATATATTATATTGTACAAAATAAATTAATAATAAAAAGCCCAAAATAAAGGAGTTTTTTACCTGTAAATAGCCTAAAACTTCATGTATTTTTTAATAAATTCATTTCAACTCCTTTTTGGCTAATTCTTTCTCTACTTGTTTATAAAAATGTATATAAAAATACAAAAATACAAAATAATTTTCACCTCAAATAAATACCCCTAGACCTCGAAGATAAAAAGCCGTAAAGTCCAACTTCCTAGCCAAATTCTACTCCATATGATCTCCAAATTCACCAAACTCACTTTTAAAATTCAAATTAGAAAATTATCTATCCAATGAAAGTGGTTTCATTAAAATCGGAGCTCGTTTGTAAAATATGGATTTTGGGACCTAGGTGTACATTGTATATAATGTAAATATTCATTATTTCTTTGTTCATTATTTACTTTTTTTAAAATTACTAAAAAATCTAAAAAAATCATTATTGTGTTGTATTTTATTTCTAGTATTTTATGATATTTTTTTGTTATAAATATCTCTTATTAAAAATACAAAAAAAAAATAAAAAAGTAAAAAACATGTACATGTTGTTTGTCTTCTTTTGTAAATTCTCCACTCTTTTTTCTCTTTATTTTATTTTATTTTATTTAAGTAGCCTAATTTATTTGTTTGTTTTTTATTTATTTCCCATTCTTTACAATAACTTCTATTCTACCACCAACTTCCACTCAATACCATATGCTCTAACCTCCCATCCAACTCTATTCAACTCCACCATTTTTTACAATAACTTCCATTCCACTCAATCTCTTCCACCTTCATTTTTCTCCAACTTCTCATTCTTCTTCTTTATATTCATATCAACATCTTCATTTTCCCGCATCCGCCATTTTAATAGAAAAAAGAGAGAGAGCTCATTGTGGTCGATCGGTGACAACGTTCCACCCCGAGACGAAGCGACGACCTCCTTTTAGACGAGATCCGCGGAGCTCCGCTACACGTCAAAGTTCCCCATCGAGCTCGCCTAACTTCTCCAATTTGTATTTTGTCTATCGGATCGAGGCAAAGACAGGAGTCTAGTGTAGTTTCTCCGCAAATCTGGCGAACTTCAGGTAAGTATTCCCTATTATTTCTCTTGTTATTTATTTTATCTCACATTTTGTTTATTTGTTGTTTCATTACACCGTCAATTTTTCTTCTCACCACCATATCATCATCTCCATCATATCATTCCCACATCACCATATTTTCATTTCTTATTCCCTATTAAAAAAATAAAAAAATAAAAAAATCTAAAAAATCAATCAAAAATAAAAAAAACAGCTGACGCCCTCCCACACGCCACCGTCGCCTTCTTCTCCAGCCGCGCAGGCTGCCGCCGCACACCCGCCACCAACAGCCACGGACGTGCCGCTCGCGGCCCTTCCCCTTCAGCTAAGGTCCTCCACCGCACCTGTGAGCAGACATCCCCACCTCCAGCCCGCCTCTCTACGTGCACTGTCGTACCCAGCCAACCAACGCCCACCACGCGGCCCTCACCGCCAAATTCTCCCCTCGCCGCCCCTCGCCCCTCCATCGTGATGCGCCTAGCCGCCACCTCCGCACGTGGTCGTGCACGAGCCACCAACTGCGTCGCCGCCCTTCATTCCCCCCATCTGAGCCGTAGCCCAAGAGAACGAATGAAGGTCTTTTTTTATTTTTTTGTTTATGTAAAAATTATGTTTTTTTATTTCATGTTTTATAATTGTAAAATAGTCTCTGTGTTAGTTTTGTTTGCAACCTTTATTTTCTGTTTTGCAGGGAAACCCCTATGTATGCATGTTAGTTTGGACCTTAATTTTGCATCATTTTATTCAATGAAAAATAGTAATGTTGTTGAGCACATAATTTTCTATCATCTGACTACTTATTTGTATTTTTGTGAGCATTGGGTAATTAACTAAAATTATTTAACTGAAATTCTGCCTATTTTACTCAATTTGCTGTCTTAAATTCATATCTCACTCACAGCTACTCCAAAAATTCCACAAAAATCAGAAATGATGCTTTGCAATGTACCTTTATTAGTTTCCAAATTTCATATTAATTGAAGTTGACTTGTGCCTTTAATAATTTGAAGAGTGATTTTATTGATTGATTTTTAATTAAATCCTCACGTAATATTTTTGCGAAATTTCAACTCTCTTAGATTGCACATATAAATACCTTTTTAAGATACTTCACACTCTAGCTAATTTGATAATTGGATTTATTAGAAATTGATTACTCACTGTCTCTCTATTTTACTAAAAAAATCAATTAAAAAATTATTTTTTGTCAAAAAATCCAAAAAAATATTATAGCATCCATGCATCATGTTTTATTTCCAGTAAATTTTTCATACTTTTTGCATTCTGTTTGTGTGAAAAATTGTGCATTTTTCATTGTTGTATTTTAACCCATAAAATTTACAAAAAAATTGTGTTTTATATTCATCACTAGATTAGGGTACTAGCAAAAATATAATTTGGCTAAATTGTATTGATTTTCTATTAAAATTAATTTGTCTAAGTTGTGTGCTGTCTTAGTTTCTTAATTCACCAACATATTGCATTTCGCATTCCTTTTGCATTAAAAAATATAGAAAAACCGCAGAGCTATTAGTTCAAATTAACTTGTTCATCACTCACTAATAGAACTGCCTGTCTAGGAACGGTTTTCTCGTTTGCATCTCATATAGTATAAAATTCAATTCTGCCTTGCATCCCGCATGTAGAGCACGAGGATCATTGTATGTCTTCTAAACTGGGCATGCATCCTTGATTTCAGTATTTGCATCAGTTTTTCTCGACTCCCCTCCCCCCCTTGGTTTTTGAAACTTAGGTTAAAAGGAAATCGAGATTGATCGTTAGGCGTGCCATGTTTGGTGGATTAATCAAGTGATAACCGAACTTAAAATCAGGACTGCTAATCAGAGTTGACCAAAAAATTGACTAAAACTAACACTTGTTTTGGGAGAGCAAAACCCTATTGTATGCTTGTCTATTGTGACTGTTGAGAGGTGAGGATGCATCCCTACGATAGTGCCCGAAACCTACTTTTAAGCCTTGCGTAATTGGACTTATATCTTGATTTATCGCTTAATTGAAACTGAAAAGATAAACGGTTGGACTCTTGCGACCATCACTATGTTTAGTAGGTGAACTCGGGGTTTGCTCTTGTGTTTGTTTGTTTTGTGTGCTATTCGGTGCACTTGCAAGCTTTCTCCCTCGATCCGCTTCATTCTCCCATCGCCCTTCCAAGATATCATAATATTGGCCACCATATCCATATCACTCTTGCTCGAACTTATTTCAATCATCTCCACCCTCTTATTCCTCCTCATACCCCCACCACGATCGCGAAGTCAGAACTCCGACTGACTTTTCCACTTCTCCGTCCTTCTCACCTACCCCACATTCTTACATCCCTGACCCACATCCACCCTGGATTGACTCACCATATTCTCGTCTGCTTGCTGGAATTAAGGAACAAATCGAAGAGCAAGCGACTGCTGAGATGAATGATTAGCAGAATCAGTTGCCCCTAGGGACATCATTTTTACCTCGAGTTGGGACCTGACAACAATTGACCTATACACATCCCTACTTGACCTTAAGGAACAACATGGTCGACCAAACAGACTGAATAAGAGGCCTCCTGCATTACATGATCTTCCTGACTTGATTGACCTGAGTAATCATACCCACCTTGACCAACCTTCATATCTCCCATTCAGAGAGCCTACATATACAAGGGATTGGACTCATGCGATTGATCTACATACCCCCTGTCTGCTGACTCCACCTTATGAGGCTCCAACCAACATCTGACACACAGAAGAGCCATACTCAACCCAGCATTACACGCCTGAGTCAAGGTGTGTTGAGTATAAGAGCCCGAGTTCTCAGCAGTATCCTCCAATTGAGCAGACTTCTCTCATGATGTGTCATGAGAACTTATTGGAGGATGACATTTGTAGACCAATCAAGAGTGCAGGTATGAAAGTGGATCATGGATTTTGCAGATTGAATTTTGAAAACCTGGAAGACACCAGATTGACCACACATCATGTACAACTGGAGTCCCTTCTACCTCCCTCTTCTACTAACTACTTTCCCTCCAAACTAGAGTCTGTACATTCTCCTAGTCCTCCTTCACCTATCAAAAAGACCAAAAAAATTGAAAACTCAGAAAACAACATAAAAAATGAAAATGGAAAAGAACTACAAAAATTGGATCCTACACTTAGGGAAGCATTGGATAGAAAGTTGATTTTTTAGCTTCCCTTAATAATGTCCATTGAACACTTTCCCGGCCTTAAAAGATTTGTGAGAAGTAAATTGATGCCTAAAAGGTCGGCCAATAAGAGAACAAGGATTGAGAGACATATAGTGTCTATGGCCACATCTTTGATGATAGGGAGAAAAACCAAGAGCTGCAGAGTGAAGCAGTTGCCTAGATTTTATTGCGAAATCAAAGACACTACCTTCACCCATGCAAGAATAGATGATGACTCACCGATTAATATTCTCCCGACCTTCGTGTTTGCCAAGATCAAACTTAGATCTGCCAAGAAGTCAAGAGAGATCGTTCAGTTGGCTGATCGGTCCATTAAACGGTTGAGAGGAACTATTTCAGTCATCAGTACTTTCCAAGGTGCTCTACTGCAGGTAGATTTCACGATCATTGACATTGAGCATCGAGGAGAGTTCACCCTATCTCCGATCATTCTCGGGAAGGCTTTCTTAACTTTGGGCTAAGGCAACTATAGATTGTGAGACTCGGGAGATCGATTTCACTTAATTAGGAGCACTCCGACCTCACCCGATCTTTGAGGACACACGATATTCCAAGGTGACCTGTAAAGTCACAGACAGTCGTGACCTTCGAGAGACAGTTGAGTCTTATCTCTCTACTATACCTGAGTTACCAACTGTCCAGACGACCATTGGTTCAAAGACTCCCTACACCTCAACATCACTCACTGCTTGCATCACCACCACTGTAACAGCTTCTAGAGAGGACTCACAGCCAGAAGCTGTCCCTGAGTCAGACATGATCATTTCTGATTTCCTTGACTTTTTAGATGATCCGACTCATGAGTTGATCAATGCCAAGCCAACTGAGAACACTATGCCTTACCAGAGACATGTGCTGACCCTGCAGGAGTATTATAATGCATATGGTGTCTCATCTGATGATAAACCTATGGTCAACACCTCACACTCACAACATCCCGGAACTACACCAAAAGAGACAATTGGGACCAAGTTGACCAATCTTGATAAATCGGTTGCTCCATCCTCTAGTCAGTCATCTGGTAAGAAGAAGAAGAAGTGTATTGATTCCTCGAGGTGTTCCCCTGAACTCCTCAGGACGTATCACTCTGCTCTTCCTCTTGATGCTTCAGGTTATAGAAAACCAACTGAGAAAGTTACCTTCGATGTACCAGAGAAGGAACTTTCTGAGGAGTCCTCATCAGGTCCAGATGAGGTGATCTATATGAGTGAGCTCAGTTCGTCTGTTCTGAAGCCATATCTGAGCAAGCAGCCATGTCTCGACCCTCGTTGGATGTTCCCTACACCTCACTATTATTCTTCTGAGGATGATTCTGACAATGCCACATGTGTATACTACCCTCCCCCTCGCTCACGCAAGAAGGTCCATCACAAACCTTCTTGGTCGTTGTACATCCTCACTCCTCCTTGTACAGATTTTCCTTCCTTTATTCCCCTCCCTCCTCTGTGATTCGCACACTCGCCCCAGTTCCGTATTATTTTCATTTTGTGTCTATACTTAGGATGACTAGATCCTAAAGATAGAGGGTGAGTGACCCGATTTGCTCCGTCTCTTCTTTTTATTTTCTTTTTGTATATTCTTTCCCATTCTCATCAGTCCCCCATTCTTTTGTTCTTTCCAATACTTTGGCTGACCAGAGCCAAAGTATAGGGGGCGATACCTGTTGTGTATTATCCACACTCTTATATTCTTTTCACTCACTTATACTCAGTATGAGCTATGGCTTTTTGTCTCCTAGTGCCATGAGGACAGAGTACATGCTAAGTATAGGGGGGTTTGTATATATTACATATATACTTTACTCATAGCTCATACTTCCACATATTTTTGTATATATTAAAATAAATACAGGGTGGGAAAATTGGTTGAAAAAATAATAAAATCTTTTTAAAAAAATCAAAACAAAAAAATATTTTTCAAAAAAAACTTTTCAAAAAAACCTTTTTTAAAAAAATCTCTTTTCTTCCCTTACTTGCCTTAAAAAAACTTTTTCAAAGAAAACAAAAAGAATCTCTTTTCTTTCTTTATATGCTTTAAAAAAATCAAAAAAGTGTGTTTTTAAAAAAACTTTGGAAAAAAACATCTTTCTTCCTTTCCATTTCAAAAAAAAGCATCAAAATCACAAAAAAACAAAAAAAACAAAAAAACTAACTAATGGGTTGGTTTAACCCCTAACACTTACACTTTCACAGAAGACTAGTGATCTTCAAGAACACTTGGTTTATGAGGTCTTGAGATATTGAGTTAACCAGCCTTAGTCATTAGGGTCTTTGATGTAATTATTCACATTTTCCTAGTTTGAAAGATTTGTGTGCTATATTGCATGCTTAGTCTCTACCTTAAGAATATGATCAGTACCTCACATACATGACTGTAGTTGTGATGAGATGAGTTGAAATTTCACTTGAGGATCTGGGATGAGGGATTTGAGTTTGGACCTGATTTGATGATGCTCGAGGATGGGATAAATTCAATGAAGGCTTCATAAAACCTGAGAGTCAACACCTTTAGCCAGTATGCGTACATGGTTCTTGTAATATC
Organism: Ottelia alismoides; assembly: GCA_037367405.1. Classification (NCBI taxonomy): domain Eukaryota; kingdom Viridiplantae; phylum Streptophyta; class Magnoliopsida; order Alismatales; family Hydrocharitaceae; genus Ottelia; species Ottelia alismoides. The sequence continues at coordinate 49,501 of JAZKJV010006430.1, forward strand.
TCTTGACATTTACCTATGTGCCAGGGTGTGATAAAATAAAAAAGTGTGTTGATCAGTGTGCGCCAACTCTTGGTAAAAGCAGTGGAGCTATCCAAAAATAACACAAAGCAAAGAAATATCAATGTTGAAAGAAAAGCTCTCATTCCACAAAGTCAATTATCAAAGAGCTTCCACTAAAGGCGAGCGCTCCCAACCATTTCAAAGTGTCCACTTGGACCACCGCTATTAGGACCAGGAGTCGGGCTTGCGACTAAAAAGGGATATGCATCGTAAATGCTACAAGTTTGGGTGTAGAAGGTACGATATGTACTCAAAAAAGGTACCCCCCGATGTACTCCCAAGAAAACAAGTGCAGACAACTCCAACTTCTCTTGGCAGATGCACTGATCAACAACCAAAAAAATATGTTGAGTTAATAAGGCACTCGAGAGGATCCTTGTTCCAATGAGAGGGAGAGAGGAAATGACACAATCCTATTCCCCATATCAACTGGCCTTCAATCTACACTTTTAAATCTGACAACTAAAGAGACGGTGGATTGGATGTAAGAAATGATTTATTCCCTAATGTTGAGGATTGGGTTCTTAGGAGAATCTCTTGGACTAGAATCTTGGGTGACATTGCGAATCTACTCTTGTGGCTACAATCCACACTTAAGTCATATCCCTACTATATATGTATACAGAGAGAGTCTGATGATTAGGAAATTGAGTCCTTTCGACTAGAGCTTGGTTCAGGTTAGAATTTTAGAATCTCTAAAACCGAGAGTTCTTGAATGGATCAAGTCTTGTATTCACATGCACAGTCAGGGGTTATTCCAACTTATTCATTCTTATTTGCTCGAGGACTAGCAAAGTTTAAGTATAGGGAGTAATGAATCTGCGATTCATCATCTCAATATATTGATCTTAGAAAAATCCCCGAGCAAAGTCTCAAATAAATGTCCATAAAATCAACAAATTAACAAAATAACTCTTGTAAATAAAATACACTAATTATTATATATTATATTGTACAAAATAAATTAATAATAAAAAGCTGCAAAATAAAGGAGTTTTTCACCTGTAAATAGCCTAAAACTTCATGTATTTTTTTAGTAAATTCATTTCAACTCCTTTTTGGCTAATTCTTTCTCTACTTATTTATAAAAAAATGTATATATAAATACAAAAATACAAAATAATTTTCACCTCAAATAAATATCCCTAGACCCCGAAGATAAAAAGCTATAAAGTCCAATTTCTCGGCCAAATTCCCGCTCTGTATGATCTCCAAATTCACCAAACTCACTTTTAAAGTTCAAGTTAGAAAATTATATATCCAATGAAAGTAGTTTCATTAAAATCGGAGCTCGTTTGTAAAATATGGGTTTTGGGACTAGGTGTACATTGTATATAACGTAAATATTCATTCTTTCTTTACTTTTTTTAAAAATTATTTAAAAAAATCTAAAAAATTATTGTTGTGTTGTATTTTATTATATTTTTCTTGTAAATATCTCTTATTAAAAATACAAAAAAAGAAAAAAAAAGTAAAAAAAACATGTACATGTTGTTTGTCTTCTTTTGTAAATTCTCCACTCTTTTTTCTATTTATTTTATTTTATTTTAGTAGCCTACTTTATTTGTTAATTTTTCATTTATTTCCCATTCTCTACAATAACTTCTTTTCTACCACCAACTTTCATTCAACACCATATGTTCTAACGTCCCATTCAACTCTATTCAACTCCACCATTTTTTACAATAACTTTCATTCCACTCCATCTCTTCCACCTTCATTTTTCTCCAACTTCTCATTCTTCTTCTTTATATTCATATCAACATCCTCATTTTCTCGCATCTGCCATTCTAATAGAAAAATGAGAGAGCTCATCGAGGTCGATCTGTGACAGCGTTCCACCCTGATACGAAGCGACGACCTCCTTTTAGGCAAGATCCATGGAGCTTCGCTCCGTGTCACGAGTTCCCCCATCGAGCTCGTGTAGCTTCTCCGATTTTTATTTCACTAATCGTATCGAGGCAAAGACAGGAGTCCAGCGTAGCTGCTCCGCAAATCCGACGAACTTCAGGTAAGTATTCCCTATTATTTCTCTTGTTATTTATTTTATCTCACATTTTGTTTCTTTGTTGTTTCATTACAACATCAATTATTTTCTCACCACCATATCATCAACTCCATCATATCATACCCACACCACCATATTTTCATTTGTTATTCCCTATTTAAAAAAATAAAAAATAAAAAAAAGAAATAAAAAAATTTTTAAAAAATAAAAAAGCAGTTGACGACCGGCCCCCCACGCCACCGCCGACCACCACTGCCACCTTCTTCTCCAGCAGCGTGCCTCCATCACGGCGTGTCTCGCTGCCACCTCCGCACGTGGCCGCGCGTGAGCCACTAGCTCCGCCGCCGCCCTTCATTCCCCCATCTGCGCCCTAGCCCAAGAGAACGAACGAAGGTCCTTTTTATTATTTTTTATTTATGTAAAAACTGTGTTTTTATTTCTTGTTTTTATAATTGCAAAATAGTCATTGTGTTAGTTTTGTTTGTAACCTTTGTTTTGTGTTTTGCACGGAAACCCTTGTGTTTTCATGTTAGTTTGTACCTCAATTTTGCATCATTTTATTCCATGAAAAATAGTATGTTGTCTAGCACATAATTTTCTATCATCTTACTACTTATTTGTATTTTTGTGAGCATTGGATAATTAATTAAAATTATTTAAGAGAAATTCTACCTATTTTACTCAATCAGTGGTCTTAAATTCACATCTTACTCACAGTTTCTCCAAAAACTCCACAAAAATAAAAAATGATGCTTTGCAATGTACCTTAATTAGTTCCAAATTTCATCTTAATTGAAGTTGTCATGTGCCTTAAATAATTTGAAGAGTGATTTTATTAATTGATTTTAAAAAAAATCCATACATAATATTTTTTGCGAAATTTCAACTCACTTGGATTGCACATATAAATACCTTTTTGAAATAATTCGCACTCTAGTTAATTTGATAATGTGGATTTATTAGAAATTAATTACTCAATGTCTCTCTATTTTCACTAAAAAACCATATAAAATCATTTTTTATCAAAAATCCAAAAATATATTATAACATCCCTACATCATGTTTTATTTCCAGTAAATTTTTCATAATTTTTGCATTCTGTTTTGTGAAAAATTTCGTAAAACCTAGAAAAATGTGCATTTTTCATTGTTGCATTTTAACCCATAAAAATTCCAAAAAAATGTGTTTTGTATTCATCATTGGATTATGGTACTAGGAAAAATATAATGCGGCTAAATTGAATTGATTTCCTATTAAAATTAATTTGACTAAGTTGTGTGCTTTCTTAGTTTCTTAAGCCACCCGTCTATTGCATTTCACATTCATTTTGTTTTAAAAAACGTAAAAAAAATCCGCATTGGAAATCTAGACCTAAATTTTTTAATTAACCCAAAGGTTGTTCCTTTGACTCCTTGTGTTCGACCCCAGACTTGCCCGGGATATAAATTAAAGTCGAGACACTCTTCACGGAGATCTTCTCTCGGTTCTGACTGAATCGCTAGATACCCCTATTATAATGAATACAAATTATACATCGTATTTAGTTAGCCAATCAGCAATGACGACCTTTTGCCTCTGGTGAGACCCGTAGCTGGCACGACTGCGTCGTGGCGGCTTAGCCCCGCTCGAGCTGCTACAATCGACTGATGGGGTTCAGCGATGACCCGAGCTCCGTCGAGAAACTCAATCACAAGCCCAACGGCCGCCAAATCCTTGGTAAGCTTTCTCCAATCTCCTTTTGCTTTTCCTTCGATTTTCTCTTAATTTATTAGGATTGTACACTTGCTTTCACCTTCCATTAAACATCTCCCGAGCTTTACCACTGATCCACCCTTCATGCGCTACCCTCACATGCATCTTCCCCTTCCTCCATAACCTCAGACTACTTTGCTTCCTTCTTCTTCGACTCGTCGGAGAAGACAGCTAGGGCCTATCATGTTCTTCGCACGTTTGGCCCCTCATCTCACTCACTTTCATCTACATGCAACTCTTTGGCTATCTACTAACCGTGCAGGTACCTAATGGGTCATTGTTCGGAGCGTCGTCGGAGCTCACTTCTTGAGCTTCGTATTCGGCATTGGTCCACCATCAACACCTTTGACGTGGCTGACTTCGGTCCGCCCGATCTTTGAATATCTGACGGTGGTTGGAAACTCAAGGCTAAGATGACATGATAGAGGATTAGCCGTTGGATGGACACCGGGGAGATGCATCCAACAGCAGTTGTATGTTCCCAGTCTTTTTCCTCCATCGCGGTGGTGGCGACAATTTTAGGTCTCCGGCGATATAGAGCAGGCTCCGTCAACGTCTCTCGCGCACGATGATGATCCTTAGGGCATGCTGGAAGTTCGTCGTTCTGAGGCGTCGTGTGAAGAGGCCCATCCGATCTTATTGATCGGAAGGCCTACATTCGTCCACATGTCTGCTTCGAGCCTTGGCACCAAATCTCAGGCTCGGATCACCCGAGCTGAGCCGAAGATACTTCGAACCTCCACCAAACCAGCATCGATACCGAACCTCAGACCGAGCCGGCATCATCTACCGAGCCTCGCTACACGTGCTTGGTCGCGTACGGTCGGGGGCAATTTGCATGGAGGCCCCTGGAATTTCTTCAATTTGCAACCAGGTCCAGTTTGCACGTGCCACTCACGCGTGCATGGGGTAATTTGCACCTAACTCCCACTGAGTTTTAATAATTGCAAATATACCCACGCGTGTGTGGGTAATTTACAGGAAAGGCCTCGTGACTTTTACTATTTACATTTTAGTCCTTCTAGGGACATGTTTGTTATTTTTTTAATGTTTTTCTTATATTTATGCCCCTGGTTTCATTTATGAATATCTTAAGCATCCTATCTCCGTTTGAGTTGATTTTGGTCTCTTTCAAAGCTAATCTAATGATCTTTCTAATGGCAAATTACTTTCTATTTTGACACTTTGAATTTTGATGCTTCAATTTAAACCAAGTGCCTCACATATAATGTTTTGTATGCCTTGTATTACTTCATAAATAAGACTAGCTTCATAATTTGAACCTGAATTGACTACTATTTAATTGTTCAAATATCTTGTATAATTTAGGCCTATTTATATCCTTGTAACATTGCATTTCCTTGCATACTAAAAATCAAACAAAAATGCCATATCTTCATGTTTCTTTAGGCATCGTATCTGCACTAGTGTGCATATTGACCTATGAGTTTTTAATATGAAATTATCAAAGTAACAAGACTCTCGATAATATTTAAGAGGCTCGTGTCCTTGAGTTGGACCTTGGGCTTGCCCAAGTAAAAATAAATATTGACTGCGTTGTTTTGATTGATAATATTCATCAAGCGGTCTTTGACGCATCCGTTTTGGTCGACTACAATGACATCATAAGTGTTAAAACCACACTCTTAAGAGGTCAGATTTTGAGATCGTCAAATGGCACCGTTGGCGGGGACATGACTCATCTTTTGTATTTATATTTTTAATATCTAATTAAGTGTTAATCTTTAACTCGTAGTTCATGTTGTTGTCTTGCATTATTAAAGTTTCTTTGATTGATATCTAACGTTTGTTTTATGGCAAGGACCTTGATGTTCAAGGAGGCGAGGAATATTTGTTCCCCAATGCGAGGAGCTGCAGAAGCAACATTGGAGAAAAATCAAAGAAGAAAAAAATGTTTCTTGTATTTTATTCCATTTCATGTAATAATCATCTTTATATCAGTCTTCGTTCGAAGACTCGTGTGTGTAAATGAACGAAGTTCTCTGTGGTTGTGTGGGGATCACCGCACTTGAGTGTCGAGCTAGGATCAGGCACGCAACTCTCCGAGCTTCTTTCAAATTCTCTATCTTACGTATTTGATCGTAGGTAGGACACACTTTAATTCTAGATGCACGCAGACATCGCTTCACTTAACCAAATTAAAAGATGTTTTTCCCCACTAATAGAAGTATGTTAGGTGAGGTTTTTTATCGACTTGCATGCATTTGGATTTGATTTTTAAATTCAATCCAAGTTTTCACGAATTTTGATCAAGGCACTGCAAGTTTTCTCTCTTAGCAATGGTCATGATTTTTATCGATTGCATGGCTTTTTTCTCGACCTCCCTTCCTAGCTTGATCGCCTAGGTTAATGGAAATTGGGAATGAGCGTTAGACGATGATTGTTTAATTTATGTGTTCACCTTTAATCAATGATAACCTTAAGCAAAAAAATTGGGACTGCTAAATGCAAGTTGACTTAAAATGGAGTAAAATAATGTTTTGGGAGAGCAACACCCTCGTTTACATAAATTAGAATGTTTTTAATAATTTTCGTTTCAACATGTTTTTAATAAAATGGAGTAAAATAAAAATTTTCATTTCATCATGTTTTTAATAATTACGTAAATTAGAATGTTTTAATCACCAATAAAAATGAAAAGATAATCAACCAATACTTGTTGGTTTCACGTGTGAGTTGGTGAAATTAAAAGGGTATTGCATGCTTGATTGAGCCATGATTGATCCTACACCCTCCCCTACACCTTAAGTACTCCATTCATCTCCGAAGATTCATTGGCTCATCCTAACTTCTTCATTTCCATCAGGTCTCCCCAACATCAATTTTCCATCTTTATACTTAGGCTACTCTCAACCTAAGTATGGGGGGACCTGAGTCCCCGTGATGATCTTACTCATCTTTCCTTGCCTTATTACTTAGGTTATTTCTAACCTAAGTTTAGGGGGTGTCCGCCCCATTTCCTGTATAATTTTCTATACTTAAATGGAGCTTTGACTTTGTATCATCTAGTGCTATGAGGAAATAGCAAAGTTTAAGTATAGCGGGGTATATCGTATATACAATATTTATACTTTAGCTATATTTTGAAGACTTTTGAAAAATTTAAAACTTTTTTGGGCTAAAGTATAATCTTTTGAACTAAGTGGACAAAATATTTTCAAAGTTTTTCTATACTACGTTATACTATTTTTAAGAAAAAAATATTTTTGAAAATGATTTGAAAAATGGGTTTCACTTGTTTTGAAAATCATTTTAAAAATGTTTGAAAAAAACTATATGTGTGACATGGTTTGGATAATGTTTTCTTGATTTTAAGGAAAGTGAGTCTAACTTGTGTTATAACTTTTATAAAAAAATCATAAAAATGAAAAAAAAATCAAAAGTCCTTCAAAAGTCAAAATTGACTAAAATAAGTAGCCACGTTCAGTGAGGGTTTCCCTTAGCAGAGTAGGTGGTTTAGAGGACATCGTGTAAGGCTTCATCCTCAAGCAACGGGTTCCGGCCTGTACTTACACCTATACTGGCTGAATGCAGATGCATCTACTCATTTGAGTTTAAGCAGTCATTATGTCTTCTAAAGTCTTCATAAACAGTTTAAAAAATTGGATGAAGGAGTTGGATTAAATCCCCTACATTTTCACTTCCATACATGATCAGAAATGTCTGAGAACATTCAGTTTTATGAGGTCTTGAGATTTTATGTTAACCAGCCTTACCCATCAGGGTCTTACACTTAAATATCCACATTTCCCTAGTTTTCCATATTTACGTGCCATATTGCATGCTTAGTCTCCAACCTTAAGAATATGATCAGCACTTCACATGCACGGCTGCGATCTTGGTGAGATGAGTTGAAATTTTACTTCAGGGACTGGGATGAGGGATTCAAGTATGGACTTGCTCTAATGATGCTCGAGGATGGGAGAAAATCATCAAAGGCTTCATGAAACCTGAGTGTCAGCATTTTAGCTAGTATGAGAACTTGGTTCTTGTACTAATCTCTTGATATTGACCTAAGCGCCAGAGTGTGAAAAATAAAAATGTTAATCAGTGTGCGCCAACTCTTGGTAAAAGCAGTGGAGCTATCCAAAAAATAAATACAAAGAAATGATTATCAATGTTGAAGTAAAAGCTCTCATTCCACAAAGTCAATCATCAAAGAGCTTCCACCAAAGGCGAGCGCTCTCAATCATTTCACAGTGTCCACTTGGACCACCGCTATTAGGACCAGGAGTCGGGCTTGCATCAAAAAAGGGCTTTGCATCATAAATGCTACAATTCTGGTATAGAAGGTATGATAGGTACTCAAAAAAAGCCACACCTCGGTGTATTCCCTGGAAAATAATTGCAGACAGCTCCAACTTCTCTTGATGAATGCACTGATCAACACCAAAAATGCGTTGAGTAATAAGGCACTTGAGAGGATCCTCATTCCATTGAGAGGGAGAGAAGAAATGACACAATCCAAAACCCTACATCAACTGGTCAACCACCTACACTTCGAGGTCTGACAACTAAAGAACGGTGGATTGGATGCAATATTTGATTTATTCCCTAGTGTTGAGGATTGGTTCCTTAGGAGAATTTCTTGGACCAGGACTTTGGGTGATGTTGTGACTCTATTCTCGTGATCGTAGTCAATACTTAAATTCATATCCTTAGCTTATATGTATCAAAGAGAGAGTCTGGAAAATTAGAGAATTGGATGCCTCTTGGTACAGGTTGGGTTGAGCTCTGAAATTTTAGATATTAAAATTGAGAGAATGGATTAGATCCTGTACACACATGCACAAGGGGGTTAATCCAGCTCATTCATTCTTTAGATGCTCGGGGACGAGCATAGTTTAAGTATATGGGGTTGATAAAACTCAGTTTCATTGTCATAATTTATGATTATTAACCCCTAGCTTAGACTAAGTGTCAATAAAACCAGATAAATCCTTGTATATATCAGAGACATTGAATAAGGTAAAAATACAAAAAAATAACAAAATTAAAAATCAGAGTGTTTTTAGACCCTTAATACGCTCACAAAAATATTTCTCCCTTCATTTGACCTCATCTCCATTTTTGGTCAACATGAAACTTGTAGAGCTCATCGAGATCTACAACTTTCATGTTTTGAGTTTTTCCAAATACAACCTCCTTCTCTCTCTCATATCTCACATTCTTCATCTCAATAACCTGATTGGGCCATGTGGTGCTTTCTGGATGCGCCACATGGCCCGCTCACTGTGCGCCACCTGTCCGCATTTTTCCACCATTAGATTGCCTTTTTCCCCTTCAGATCACTATCGTTCTTCCCACATCATTTCTCTGTTGTCCGATCAAAACCCAAAACGCATCTCATCCATCCATCAGCGCCTTGCTCCCATAGCGCCATGTGTCTTTACCATAGTCGCACGATCACTTCCGAGATGCATCCATCACCACCGCACATTCCCGCTCTGATCACCACCATTCGCTCCTTCTCCTAAATTGCATACAGTCGTCCCCTCCGCCTTATCCTTCTTGCGACACGTGGCACATTCCACACCTTCATCCGCTCCCCCATCGATCTAATCTGGACCATCCTTTAGCGCCCTTCCCTCGACCATCGGATCGTGAGATCCAATGACCGAGGAGTTGTCCCCTACCTCCAGTCTCCTCCTCGCCCACCTCATGCAGCCTCTATCCCCTTTTCATTTCCACTGCCTTTTACGCCATCTTTTCCACTCACCAACCACTCCACAATGAAGCCCCATCTTTTATCACCTTTGCAGGCATCCACTCGCTCCATGTCTGCCATCCTCTCGCTCCATAACCTCCATGAAATCCACACCCCCCATCACCAGAACTTCCAACCTTCATCCTTCAAATATGCCACCACCTTCATTCCTCCTCGTCCACCTTTGCGAGGGGCGAGGCCTAGCCCCACTCCACCTCCCCGTGACAGGGGGAGATTCGATAGCATGCGTGACGACGACCTTTTGCCTCCGGTGAGACCCGCAACTGGCTCGGCTGCGTCGCAGTGGCTCATCCTTGCTCGAACTGCTCCAACCGGCTGATGGAATTAAACGATGACCCGAGCTCTATCAAGGAGCTCAATCACAAGCCTGACGACTGCCAAATCCTAGGTAAGCTTCTCTGATCTCCTTTTGTTTTTCTCTTAATTTATTAGGATTATACACTTGCTTTCGCCTTCCATTAAACATCTCCTGAGTTTCACCACTCATCCACCCTTCATGTGCTACCCTCCACGCATCTTCCCCTTCCTCCATAACCTCAGACCGCTCCTCCTCTTTCTTCATTGACTCGTTGCAGAAGACAACCAGGGCCTATCACATTCTCCACTTGTTTGTCCCCTCATCTCGCTCATTTTCATCTGCATGCGATGCTTCGGCTATCTACTAACCGTGTGGGTACCTAATGTATCGCCGGAGCTCACTTCTTGAGCTTCGTATCCAGCATTGGTCCACCATCAATACCTTCAAGGTGGTCCAGTGGCCTCTTCACACGACGCCTCAGAACGATAAACTTCCAACATGCCCCGAGGATCATCATCGTGCTCGATAGATGTTGGTGGAGCTGCTCGAAGTTGCCGGAGCCCTGAACTCGTCGCCGCCACCACGACGGAGGAAGAAGAATGGGAATGTACAACTTTCGTTGGATGCACCTCCCCGGTGTCCATCCAACAGCTAATACTCGACCACGTCATCTTAGCCTTGAGTTTCCAGCCACCATTGAATCTCAAAGATCAAGCGGACTGCAGTTGGCCACGTCTCCTCCTCTGCAAGCTACAGTCATCGTCCGATCTTATTGATTGGAAGGCCCACATTTGTCCACGTGACTGCTCCGAGCCTCGGCACCAAATCTTAGGCTCGGATCACCCGAGCCGACCGAAGCTACTCCGAGCCTCTACCGAGCCAGCATTGATACCCGAACCTCAAACCGAGCCGGTTTCATCTACTGAGCCTCGTTGCATGTGCTTGGTTACGTGCGACCGAGGGAAATTTGCATGGAGGCCCCCAAAATTTCTTCAATTTGCAACCAGGTCCAGTTAGCACGTGCCACTCACGCGTGCATGGGGTAATTTGCACCTGACCCCTTTGGGTTTTAATAATTGCAAATATACCCTTGCTTGTATGGGTATTTACAAGGAAGGCCTTGTGACTTTTGCTATTACATTTTAGTCCTTCCAGGGACTTGTTTATTATTTATTTTCATGTTTTTTCTTGCATTTTTGCCCTGGTTTCAAATTGAATTACCATAGATGTCACCAATTTCATAAATTTTCATATTATATCCAAGAAGAGAAAAAGCATATATTATAATTAACTTCTGCAATAGAAAATATACTATCGCATAAGAGGAGATGGAATTGTACATGTATGGCAGCAAAAGATTAGAGTGGACATACTACATCCAAATCATCCATATGTAAATCTTAAGTCTCGCCCTCTAGTTGGAAGTGTGGTCCAACAGAGGGAAAGGTCTACTCCAGACTATGCCCCAGAGACGGGTGAGAGAGACTCTCCGGAAAAGTCACTCTAGAAAACGACTCGACTAGTATGGGCAAACGAGCTCGTAAGAAAAACTAAAAACCGAGGATCCCCCACATGGGTATCCTAAAACTGACGGTCAGCGGAACTGGTCAAAAGTCGGAATCCCAACGAGGCGTAAAAACATTGCGAGCTCACGTAAAAACTGTGTAGAGGATTGGGATCCTAGACCCACGCACTTGGCGGCCGCTGCCCTAACTGAGCTTACTTTCCTCCGTCCAGTTAAGGGTCACCGTGCCCTCGCACAGTCAGGTGTCAGGGGCACCATGACCAGCACTATGTCTAAAGTTATTTTCCAGTAATATAGCAGACAGATCAATTGGTAGGAAATAAGAGATACGCCAATCCTTTTTTATACTTTGTTCCTTTTCAAAGAATAATGAAATGGGCATGCTTACAAAATCAGAGGAAGAGGTTATCCATTGATTAAACATAACCATCGGTTCAGACAAATCTTTTATAAAAAATAAAAATCCATAATTCATGATTTTGTTTCACATGAGATGATCGTTAATGTTAACTGAACAATAAAGCCCGCACTAAGAGTTTAAGATCCAGCACTTTATTCCTGTGAGATTAGATTATCTCTAATGAATTTTTTTAACATCATAGTCTTGTCAATTTCATTTCAATCTTGGTCATAGAAATGGAATCAATTCTAATGTAAGTCAAATCACCAAATCAATAATCTACAGTGAACATAATAACGAGAGATTTGATATTCTATTAATATAGTGCTTCCACTAAAATCATTTGATCACTAAATATTTAAAAGCCATGTATTCTATGTGCATTTCCATGTACCAACACAGATCATAACTGTCATTATTTTTTCAAGGAAATACTTAATTAAAGATAAGGGTTAAGTTCCAGTAAACTTGCAATGATCCAAGTCCAACTCCAATCAATTGCATATTCAACATAACTGAAAATTGAAGCATCTAAGATCGTCTCAATTTCTTAAATTGGTGAAGATAAAGTTGTCGTGATGCTAATAATCCTCAAATCATGAATTTAGTGCCCAATTCGAAATTTACTAATAATAATGTTCACCATTAGATTGACCACTAACACAATATGAAGAGTATCCATAAGTACAGGAAATTTTCTGCTACACAAGTTTCTTAGGGCCCATTTTTCTTGAAGTATATGTTTAACATGTGTCCGAAATTGTGATGGTTAGCAACGCAGTTCTTATTGATATGTTAGATTACCCCAAGAAAGGCATATCTTACCTAATGAAATGTGTAAGCCTAGCTCCTGAAATTCCATGTTAACAGGAAACTCCTGTAGTGCCATTATGGTTGTCATTTTACAATTTAATTTAGAATATGGCTTACAAACAGTAGTTTTAAGAATGTTATTGCAGATCTACAAACAATGGCAAATTTCCATCAGATCCGTGAAGTATTATTTTTTTTACCGGCTTAAGTTAATGAATGTAGGTCAACATGCAACTTGAAACTTTTTAGGGAAAAGGAATAAAAAATATAACGATTTACTGAATTTTTAAAATCACTTTTCAAACTCACGGTTAAAATATTGCAATGAACTCAAGGAGCACTAACCCCTCATGTGCCCTGAACCTTTCAACACCTCCTGACAACATCAATTTCAACAAAAGATTGGATACCTCCGAGACCATAAAAAATCCTATAGAAAATTCTAAAATACTCATCAATGCTAATAGTTGTAAAGAAAAACACAACCATTCAAAAAAGTTTCAATATGTAATCGTGACAACAAATAGTTACAGGTCATATTAGCAGGCTTAAAAAAATATTGACATAATTAAAACTATACTTTTTTATGTCAAAGTAAAAAAGAATTATACAAGAGAGAGGAAGAGAATAGATATCAATTTTTTAGATCAATTTGGTGTAAATATCATGCATGGCAATAAGAGGAATGGTAGGATTGTACCTATTATCATATCTTTCTCCAAGTTTTGGAGCAGAATCACAACATGAAGTGGCTATGCAAACTCTAATAGGGCATCAACAGCAGCAGGGGGTCTCTTTGGAGCAGTCCAAGTGTTGACTGTAGCAGTATTTGCTGCAGTGGCAGTAGCTTGGTTGAGAGCTTCAGCAGCAGCACATGTAGCAAGAAGGAGAAGAAGAAAGTGGCATCTTCGGTGGAAAGGGTTGGAGGGGTTTTGGGGGAAGTATGAGGAGAAAGGAGAAGAGCATGAGTGGGTTTATATAGAAAATAATTGGGGCTTTGCTAATAGTCGAGTGGATAAGATGAAATGCCAAATGGCAATGCTGGAGAAAGTAACAGACACTCTTATTGGAAAAATAATTTTTTTAAAAAAATCAACTTTATTTTGAGATACTTCAAGTTGACCGTAATCGTGCCTCAAGCATCGGATTTCGGCACGAAATATCTCCTTTTAACCATCTCAGAATGACGGTCAATATGAGTGTAATATTGATATACTTCCAATCGGGTTTGGATCCCCGAAATTTTCGAGATACGGTTTTTGTTCGTGTTTAAATTTTACGATTTAAAAATATCAAACGACCTTCGATTGATGAACGGTCAATTCCGTTGATCTTATTACGTCGAATCGAATTTCATGGCGGTCTCGGTTCATTTTGTGGTTTCCGAATTTGCGCCGCGGCTTTTTCGGGCATTGAGCATCCTATCCTATTTGAGTTGATTTTGGTCTCGTTTCGAAGCTAATCTAATGATTTTTCTAATGGTATAGTTTGTTTTCTATGTTGACACTCTGAATTTTGATGCTTCAGTTTAAACCAAATGTCTCACATACAATGTTTTGTATGCCTTGTATTACTTCATAAATAAGACTAGCTTTATAATTTGAACCTGAATTGCCTATTGTTTAATTGCTCAAATATCTTGTATAATTCAAGCATATTTATATCCTTGCAATATTGCATTTCCTTGCATATTAAAAATCAAACAAAAATGGCATATCTTCATGTTTCTTTAGGCATCATGTCTGCACCAGTGTGCATATTGACCTATGAGTTTTTAATCCGACACTTAATCTAAGTAACAAGACTCTAGATAATACTTAAGAGGCTCGTGTCCCTGAGTTCGACCTTGGGATTGCCCAAGTAAAAATAAATATCGACTGTGTTGTTTTGATTGATAATTTTCATCAAGCGGTCTTTGACTCATCCGATTCGGTCGATTACAATGACATCAGAAGTGTTGAAACCACACTCTTATGAGGCAGGATTTTGGGACCATCATCAGGCAATCTTAGAAAAACTTGAATGAATCATCTATAAAATCTCACCAGCCCTAGAAATGACCTCATTGACTTTATATTAGTTGGTTGATCAAGTTTCTTGATCACATCCAACTTGGTAGGATCAACCTCCATTCCCTTTTTAGAGATGACATGCCCCAACATGATACCCTCCTTAACCATAAAATGACTCTTCTCCCATGAGAGTACCATATTCTCCTGTCTACATCTCTGAAGAACTCGATCCAAGTGAGTTAAACATGTATCAAATGATTCATCATGAACTGATAAATCATCTATAAAGACTTCCAGGAAATCCCCCACCGTTTCGACAAACAATGCAATCATGCACCACTGAAAAGTACATGGGGCATTGCATAGCCCAAAAGGCATTCGCCTGAATGCGTATGTGCCGAAAGGACAAGTAAATGTGGTCTTTTCCTAGTCTCCAAGGGAGATGGCTACCTTATTGTAGCTCGGATACTCGTCAAGAAAATAAAATAACTCCTTTCCCACGAATCTTTCCAAAATATGATCAACTAAAAGGTAGGGGAAAGTGATCTTTCTTGCTCGTGGTATTCATATGTCTATAATCGATATAGATGCACCACAACGTGGGTACTCGTGTCGCAACTCTCTCCTCGTTGGTAACCATCTAAATTCCCGACTTATTCGAGATAACATCTAGGGGGCCACCCATTTGGAGTCAGAGATCAGGTAAATAAATCATGCTCCACACCACTTATCAATCTCTTTCATGACTACTTCCCGAAGATTAGGATTAAGTCTCCTCTAGAACTCACAGGAAGGTCTAGCATTATCCTCAACATAAATATGGCGTGAACAGACTGCGGGGTTTATACCCACGAGATCCGGTACGGTCCAACCTATTGCCTTGCAATTCCACTATAACACTTCAAGCAACCTAGACTCTTGTTCTACAGTAAACCTCGAACTATGATGATAGGAAATCTATTCTCAGGTCCCACAAGAAAAGAATACTTCAGTGTAGGAGGTAATAGCTTAAGTTTGAGTAAAGCTGTATCATCAATCAAATCTCGCTTTACTGATGGTGAATCTGGTTCCATGCTGCATGAAGGTGAATCTAACTATGTAGTGTTGGCCACCAATTGAACCGAAGAATAAAGAGTCGGATCGCTAAAGAAATGCGGTAGTTCGGACAAAGTTGATTCCGACGATAAATATAATTCCTTTGATTGTTACATAGAAATAGGAGTTGACATATCTTTAGAGATCCCTAAGTCATCAATGGAACAGATAGATGATCTGTTTCTCAAGAAACTAGACAAAACCTCACAAACTGCATCATGTACACTATCCTCTCCAGATGAGAGGGTTTCGTTCAATCCTGTCAAGTTATGTCACCATATCTCAATTGTGCTAACAAGTCTGCAATCTATCTCGGATGATGAAGAGAAATATGTACTTGATTTGGAATCAGACCTCTGCCATTTTGTTTGCTTCATTTTGAGCTCCACTTCTTCGCATGGATAACGGAACTTCAACATCCCCACCTGATAATCGAATGAAGCTCCAGTGGTCCTAAGGAAATGTCGTTCAAGAATGATCTGTGAATCTCTCCAATGATTGGGGATATCCATTTCAAGGACATTGAAGTCCACTCTGTAGTCTTGTCCTCAATCGGTACGATAACATCCTTAACCTCTTCTTTTGCCTTCCTCATGGATTTATCAACGAACTAGAGTAATGCTCTTGATTTTCTAAGTGGACCCAATTCCAGTTTCTCATATAAGGCAAAAGGAAGTAGATTTATCGAAGAATCGTTATCTAGTAAAGTGCATGCAAATGCAATGTCATTGATATGACTCACCACATAGTGTGCTCCTTAATTTCTCTCCTTCCTTGGTAATTGTTGGTTCTTGGGGCAATAAATAGTGGCAACCGACAATACACGGGTCTTGAAATAACTATTTGGTTTCTTCTTAGTATCCTTGTGATGAATCCATGATTCTCACCCTTTATTCTTTTATTTTAGCTCTTCTTCTTGGCAAAATACCCTATAAATATCTATAAATATAATAACTTAGCTGTTAGCATGGCATTATTAATATTGTATACTTAACATGTATTTTTGGCAAAAATAAAAGAATAAAGAGAAAGAAAAAGAATGATGTATTTAGAATAAATACACAGTGAACCAAACCCCAAGAGAAGGTCAAGACTTGACCTGATCGCAGAACAAAGTAAGTAGAGAGAGATAAGGTTCACTTTGTAGTGTATATATCACCTATACTTGAAAATATTATTTATTTATTTATGATAAAACCAAAATTATTTTATTCTTTTACACCCATGTATATAGTTATAATAATATTATAAAAAAAATAAAAATCAGAAAATAAAACAAAAATAAAAATAAAATCATCAAACCTTTGTATAAAAGACACATGTACATATCACATCAACTATTTATTGTATACCCTTAATAATTTGTAAAAATAAAATAGAAATTATTTTATACTCCTAAAATTATGTTATAAATAAATAAAATATAAAATAAGGGTATTTGTGTAAAAATAATAAAATAAAAATACTTGCACATAAAACATAGGTATAATATACATGTATATACTATAATATGTTGTACATACATTAATTTTTTTTTTATAAAAATGATTAAAATCATAGAGAAATACTTTAAAAAATAATAAACATTTTTTATTTATAATTTTTTATTTAAATTCATTTGCCATTTTTTATTGA
Source organism: Ottelia alismoides (assembly GCA_037367405.1). NCBI lineage: Eukaryota > Viridiplantae > Streptophyta > Magnoliopsida > Alismatales > Hydrocharitaceae > Ottelia > Ottelia alismoides. The sequence continues at coordinate 66,848 of JAZKJV010006430.1, forward strand.
ATTTTTCTTTATTTTTTAAATCCTGATTTTCCATTGGTCCACATGAGTTCATTGACCCTAGTCAACGTCACACCTAGGTCAGGTCGGGCTTCACCCCTCTCGTCGGATCCACTTCTCTGAATTCTTATGCCCACAACCAATCACCTCTTGCCTTGATATTCAGACCCGAGATTCACGTGGATCCCTAGAATCACCTGGATCCCCCTAGGGTTCTCCATCTCTCGATCTTTCCTGCCTGGGAAACCCTATAAAGCCTCTCTTCAGCTCCGCCAACCCTCCAGTTCGTTCCTCGCACCCCCTTTCTTCCCAAGACATCTTTAGTGGAGTGACAGCCACTCGAGGAACCATTTAGGATCGCCTGGAGGTGCTCGGAGACTCGACGCTCACTATGAGGCCGAAGTTCCACCACGTGAAGCCTCCCGGCTAGCTGCAACTTGATTGAGGCCAAGACCAGTCCGCCCACCTTCTCCTGAAGCTTGGGAACACATTCCGACCTTTAGGTATCACTTTCATCATCGCACTTTTCCTGTTCGATCTCATCTTCTAATTTTTCTCCGTCGCCATTCGCTGGCTCCAACCACCAAGTATGGAGCCCATTGTCCACATCCCTCCATTCAGATCGACTTGCCAGATCACCCTCCATCTTCCTACGCAATCTATTCCTCCTAAGGCTCGACCATCGAGTCGAGATTAGGGAGGGTCTCCTTCCCCCACATTCGCCGGAGACCCAAAGCCCATTCCCCATCACTTCTCTTATTCCCTTATGCAATAAACCATCACCGGAGCTTCGCCTTCGAGCATCGTATCCTTTGCAGGTGCTGGTTCACGTGAAGGCATCTATTTGATTCACTAGCTGACCAGGCGGAGTAGCTCTAGGTGGGGCGATGCTACCACACACATCCAGCCTCCCGTTGCTTCATCAGAACCCACCACTAGATGTGGAGTACCTCCACGACACAACCGAACCTCTCTGATCTTTCATCAGAGCATTGGAGCGCATCTATTGCTCTATCGAAGTTTGCCTAGGTCCTGTTCTTCCAACACCTTCAGCTGCCATCTGATTGAGACCCCCTCTTCCAGATCATATCTCCACTGTTCATCCACCCCCTTTTGTCATAGGCGTCAGATCCACGTTTAACGGCCATCAAGGCCGACATTTCCTATGCTGTCTCATCTCATCAAAATCCATCAGACCTGTACACATGCTCCACGCGCTTGAGCAATCAGATCCTTAGAAGAGCATATCAGAACCGTGAGCAGCCGCCTTTACGAGAGCCTGCCACGTGCCCCGCACACATATGCAAGGGTATCTTTCACTCTTATCCATGCATGTTTCGTTATTTTGCTTTAGTTCATTAAATAAATGATGCAGTTAAGAACTTTTAGAGTTTGGACCTCGGAGTTTATGTTATTTGCATTTTAGTCCCTCTGAATCTAAAGCACATATAGCCCCACACGAGTTTTAGGTTATTTTCATAATATGTCATGAACTCTTGTGTTGTTGCTTAATGAATAGTATGTTTTCAGAAGTTGCATTTATACCCCTATGCGCCCAGTATTGAGCATGTGTGTGATTTGAGTGGGCTTTTTGCAGATAAGACCCTAGGCTTTTTCACTATGTTATCTATTTGGTTTGTAAACTTAAAATAATTGCTATTAGGTCCCTGTGAACCATGTCTAATTACACATTGTATTTTGGACTTAATAAATATTTAATTAACTTGAAAAATCACCTAAAATCTACCATTAGCTCTTGTTGGTGTGTAATATTTATTGTGATATTATTGGATTAATTTCTTTGCATTTCATATTTTTAAAAATTCAAAAACCTTCATAAATATCCATGTTTGCCTTAGAAAATTCATAAAAATCCGAAAATTGTTTTAAAATTTCTTTAAAAATTATTGTATGTGCTTTTTGTGAGTTTTAATTCCAATATTAATTTTGTTTAAAAACTCGCTCTAAAAACCTTAAACATTACAAAAAAACATAAAATATTATAAAAATCATATATAATCATAAAAAATCCAAAAAAATCATTTTCAGTTCATGTTTGTTGATTTTTATTGATATTTTATTATAAAATTGCTATCTAGGACTTGAGTGCATTTTAAATATTTTTAACTTGCAATTTAGTCATGGTTGTGCACTGCTTGCCTTTTTTAGCCTTTATTAGATTTTTATAGAATTAGAAAAACATCTGAAAACCCAAGAAAATTACCAAAAACATTTTAAAACCTCAAAAATCCAAAAATATTTTTACCTTAATTATCTATGTATTCTTAAAGAAAAATCCAAAAAGATTGTTGTGTTCTTTTCTCTTGTTTTTGTTGATTTTTTTCTTATTAAAAATTAAAAATTTGCAAAATAAAACCACTAAAAATTGTTTCATTTTGAGAAATTTGAGTACTTCGTATCTCTTTCGTGCTCTTTGTGTTCGACCTTGGTGGCTATACCAAGAAAGTAAAATAGCGAACCGCTTACATGTATTGATTGTTTGATATTCCTTTTAAGTTGTTATTTTTCTTGATTAAGCCTGACTGAGTGATTGGAGTCGCAACGATCTTGGATTTTACTTAACCTTGATTGATCGGTCGCTCATCAAAATGGCATCGTTGCTGGAGAGCATGACTTAGTAGTCATTTTTCACTTTTGTCCATTTTTTTGTTTCTATTTGATATAATTGTTTTCTGACACTCATTTGTTTCACTTTTTGTGCGAGGAACTGCCCGAGGATGCTTCGGTTTTTCTTTTGGAGGAGACCGCGTCGGAGGAGGAGTAGAAGAGCAGGAGAGAGTTGTTATATTATATAGATTAATTCCTTTTGAAGAACCATTATTATTGTAATAATTAGACTCTAGAACTCTTGTGGACTTGGACACTTAGAAACTTCGAGGTCTGTTTCACTGAGTACTGGTGTACTCGGGGGACCTCACTGTAGCTTTTTCATGTTTTGTTTTTATCACCTTTATTTTCTTTTGATTCTCAAGGATTTAGCCCTTAGACTTAGGAATTTTTATTGTGACGTAATTAGCTAAGGCCCCACACCTAATTGCTTATCTGTTTCTATAGATTGTAATTAGACTTAACTAAAATAAAATAAAAAAGGATAACATATTGGGATTAGAGACCACGTGTCGAGAGAGGCTATATACAGCGCTGCCAGGACCCATTATGGTGGGCATCGATAGGCATCAGAGACCAGACTCTGGACTCTCTTCCTGGTAGTTATCTGTTTTTGCTTCACGATTAATAGAAATTGCTCGTCTAAGGATGATTTCCTCATTGCGTCATATAGGTAGTTTTATTTCTGTCTTTAGTTTTATGTGTGGATCACCCTGCATGTAGAGTGCTGGAGTCAGGCACACATTTCTATCTCTGCATGCATCATTATGTTTGATCGTGCATCGGCTTTTTCGACTTCCTCCCCAGTTTTATTGGACTCAACATAACCAAGGAAATCAAAAAATTCGTTAAGCATTATTTCATTTCAGAAAATACCTAAAAAGTGAAAACAAAATAAAATTGGGACTGCTAATGCAAACTCAACCCTAAAATAAACTTCACATAAAAATCTTTTTTTGAGGAGAGTCACCACCTCATTGATTTATTTATCTGCAGCGAGAGTAACCCCCACACTAGGATAGAGCCACATCCGAACTCCTTTCAGACTACTGGTCCTGTAGCAAATTGTTCACCAGTGAGGATTTCACCAGGTAGCCGATAATCGGTCCAGGACTTCCTTGGCAGATTGGGTAGATCAGGTAGCCGGTAAATAATCTGCACCCATACTAGCTGGGAAAAATTAGTTGTGAGATTCGGGCCAATCTCTTGGAAGCATTGGATTCCCAACAGCTCTCGTAATCACTCGAATATCTTGATTTATCACCTAAATAAAAATTGACCAGATTAACGACCGGTCTTTCACGGTCATCAGCTCGAGTGTTGAGTAGGTGAAAAAGGGGTTTGTATTCTCATCTTCTTTGTATCCAGATCCCATCTTTATAAATCCCCAAATTATGATGATGGGTAGGAGGTCCCTTAGGCTGCCTTTGACTGCACTGCTTTCGATCACTCCTCTCCATTCAACTAGGGTAGCTTCAGAGAGCCCAGACCCGCTCTCTGAAACTAAGTTCGCTACCACCTTGTTCCCCGTTGACTACCCTTTTTCCTATCGTGAGGTGCCATAGTAGAGGCCAGCACAGTTATATGTCCATTTGACAACACCTGAGTTGACCAGCGATGAGGGACACACTCAATGAGAAGCTACAGGGATCCGCATATGTACTTGACCAGGACGCCATCAACAACACACTCTTAGCCTCCTTAGAGACGATGTAGCACCGGATTAGAGACCAAGGAGCATTCATGGCAAAGGTACGTAGAGAGCTGATGTAGATGCGAGCCGAGGAGAGCTGTACAGACCAGCCAGAGGAGAGATACCAACAGCTGGAGGAAGAAACTGGCGTCCGGATGATCAACCAGAGCAGAGGCCACCACGCACGATGAGGTAGTTGCATAACCCTGGTGCAACCCTCGCCCACCATTGGATTCAGCTTCCTGAGATCCTAGGCAACTTCGAGCTTCACCCCCAGACCATCTAGTTACTACCCAAGTTTCATGGACTAGCCATCGAGGAGCCGCACCTCCATCTGCAGGAGATCAAGATGATCTGCAACACTGTCCACAAGAGATTCGTGGAATGAGGACACAATCAAGATGATTGTCTTCCTATTTTCCTTAGTTGACAGAGCAGCCTATTGGCTAAATCATTTGGGGAGGTATGTCACTACCTGGGAGTAGCTCCAGACCGAGTACTTGAACAAGTACTATCCACTCGGTCGGACCAATGCCGCACGATCCATGGTCAACAACTTCACCATGATCCCAAACGAGCAGTTTCACGAGGCTTGGGATCGATTCTGAGAGCTCATCGACCGTTGTCTACATCACGAGATATCCAAGCCCAATCTAGTCTAGAGTTTCTTTATGGGCTGACACTGGAGCTACAGGGGCTAGTGAATGCCTCATGTGGAGGGTCCTATTTTGCCAATGATGAGAACCAAGTATGGGCCATCTACGAAGAGATGGTAGAGAACTACACTGTGATGTCCCAGACTGGGGTTCACACTCACGGGAAACCCCTCCCACAGGTCGTGTCTTATCATAGGATTGCACGAGTCGATGCCGGTCCTTCTACTTCGTTAGCAGCATAGGCCGAGTCCTCAGTCGTTGACATGGGGATCATTACCGAGAAGCTGGACTGCATCGAGATCATTGAGAAGAAGTAGTTCCAAAGCCTTACCCAAATAGACCGGTTGGCACAGACACTGAGTGACTAGAAGACTCTAGTCATGTGTCTCCAGGAGTCATGGATGGCTCCACAACCTTGTCTCATGTCACGGGCTGATCCTAGCAGCAGCATCTCCACCTAGCCTTCCATCACATACCGCAAGGTTCACAGATCCAGGCAGAGCCAGTCCAGCAGTTGCAGCATTATACCCAACCACCACCATCTCAGGACACTCAGATGGTGGTTTATCAATTGGATCAGCCCTTGGCAGTTCATCCCCCTTCACCTTTCGAGCAGGATCCATTGATGGAAGTCAACGGGATTTGGTACGATCGGTACCAGCAGCAGCATCACTCGGGTTTCCGATGGTCCACCGGAGGCACCTCGTCCTAGCAGCAGCCTCCAGCTCAAGGCAGACAGAGCAGCTAACAACAGCATCCCCATCACTCCCATCAGTACCAGCAACAGCACCAGCAGGGTCCTCGTCCCTCATACCAGGGACACCAGTGGAGGCAGCCACAGTCGCCTCAGCAGTACTCCCAGCCTCCCCCTCAATACCAGCAGTCTCGGCCTCATTTCCAGCAAGTCAACCCGTCCGGTTCTCGTGGACATGTCTATGAGAACCCAACCCTTGATGACCTTGCTCGCCTACTTTCTGACCAGTAGGCATCCTTCTGGCGAGAGATGGATGAGTTCTGGCAGGAGATGAGGGAGATTATCAAGGGCAAGGCCGGCATACCCGCTCAGATCAAACCGAACCCGAACAATCAAAAGAAGAAATCTGAGTAGGTACAGTTTATAGAGACTACCACTCCTGGTGATACTTTGGGTGATATTTCTTCCTATGTATTTGATGTTGATTTTGTGACACTTAGGAGTGGTAGGATGTCAGTCGGCGGTGCCTCGTCTGAGTGATGACCACTTGGAGATTCTGGAGCGCCAGACGAGGATGGTAGCGGTGTTGATGCCGCTCAGGATGATGATGCCGGTGGTGCTGAAGCCACAAAGGATGTTGATCCAACTGATGGTACTGAGGTCGTCGTGATTCCAGAGGCATATGGTGGTGCTGACACCACCTTGTTGAGAGATGCTCGGCCAGAGAGCGGTGCAGATGCTGCAAGACCAGATGTTGTAGGGGGTACCGAGGCCACCAGTTTTCCTTCATTTGTGTTACCTTCTTCTATATCTCAGGGCAGTTCCAGAAAAATACAAAAAAATGGAAAAATAAAAAAGAACAAAAATATGAATAAAGGAAAGGTTTCTATATCTCCTTCAAGTCCATATGTGTTGCATGATGATATTGGTATGGATTCTACTCTTCTATACATATACGAGCCTATTCATGACCCCCATCTCTCTAGAGAGGGTCCAGCCATCCCCTTCCCTCAAGCACTCCGCTTGACGAAAGGGAATATACTAGAAAATAAAAAAACACACCAATTAAAGTTCAGCCAGTAGATGATCGATCGATTTCAGATACAGATGACTCTACAGAAGGCACTAGAGCACATCCCTCTCTTCCAGAAGAATTTGAGAGAGAAGACCACCATCCGTATGAAGAGTAGGAACCACAATGTACAGATCCATGTGCTTACTCGTGCCATTTGATACGCCATTCAGAACCGATTACCAGCCAAGAGACCTGATGCAGGAGCTCCATATGTCAGATGCCATATACATGAGCTGTTGTTCGAGCGTACCCTATTAGACAGTGAGTCTTATATTAACCTTCTTCTGGCATCCTTACTCGATCGATTCGAGTTTGGCCCTCTTCGATAGAGCAGGACAGTACTTCAGTTTGTTGATAGATCTGTCAAGAGACCTAAGGGGTTATTGAAGAACGTGGTTGTCACAATTCAGGGTCTGATATTCCCCGTGGACTTTGTTGTATTGGACATGGAGATCCCTGAGTCTGTGACAGATACCCACATCATACTAGGACGTCCATTCTTGGCCACAGCCAAGGCAGTGTCCGACCATGATAGCAGGAAGGTATACTTTTGCATTGAGGGTGAAAGTGTACAAATAGAGACGATCGAGGATACCGGAGCGAAAGATTCAGCCTGCTCCGAGTAGTCGAGTGATACAGAGCAGATGACAGATGCAGAGCGAGACGTCCACCAGGAGTGCGACTTTGTGATTATAGATGATGAGGCAGTTTGGTTAAACCCCATATCACGAGCTCTTGTCACACCATCACACAATGAAGATCTACATATTTTGGCAGATGAGAGTTCGGAGAGCACACTCTTGGCACCGAACAAATTTAAGGCTGACGATCGTGGTCAGGATAGCGAAGAAGAATTTATTTCATGTTCTTCTGATTTAGATCCCTCGGATTCAGGAATTGATTAGGATGGCTTTGATGATTACATACTGATGACTATGTGATTCATCACTCTAAAAGTTAAAAATAGAGCTTCGTTCCCGAGTAATTAGCTGCATTTTCACATTTATTTTGCATTATTATCACTCATGCACTTGTACATAATTTCTGCATTTTAGCATGCATTTTTGCATTAAAATAAGAAGCTAAATCCACTTGTAAATATCACAAGTATATTCACCATATTTCACCTATTTGTGTCTATTTTATACTAATGCCAAATCCAATAAAATCAACTTTATAGTGTATATATTACTAACACTAATAAAGGGAAAATATGAAAAAATACTAACTTGTAAGATTGTCCAATAAAACCCAAATCCACTTTTGAGACCAAGAACATTAAAATGTGCATATCTCTCTCATATGGCATCGGATTTAGGTCTACTCACTTTTAAGTAATATACATTCAAAGACCTTCAAAACAAGACTAATTTCGTAAAAATCAGATCTCGTATGTGAAACTTGGATTTTGGGCGCCTATTTTATATTGTACATATTGACTAAAATACCCTTCATTTTTATCTTTTTATTTTTCTCAATATTAAAAATCCCAAAAAAATAGATTAAGTTGTAAATATTTCTTTCATATTTTCTCTACTTTTATTTTGATTTTTCTCTTATTTAAAAATGATAAAAAATTGCAAAACATAAAAATACGGTATTTTATACATATGACTTATTTTATTTTTTCGACCTTCATGAAAGTTGTAGATCTCATGGACGAGCAATTTCATGTTGACCACTTTCATATTTGACCCCTTTTGTTATTTCTTTTTGGATTTTCTTTACATTTAATTTTTATTTTTTTAGATGTGATGTGTGGCAGCTCCTGGAGCCGCCACGCGTCACCTATTTTTTATTATTTATTTTTTATTAATTTCGTATTTTATTTTATTATTTATCTTATTTATTATTTATTATTTATTTATAGTTATTTATTTATTTTCTTTTATTTATTTTCCCTTCATTATTTTTAAGTAGCCTACTTATTTACTAATTTGTTTTATATTTTTCCCTTTTACTTCTTCTTTACTTGCTCCCCACTCCATGTCTCCATATCCTCCACCATTCCTCTACTTTCTCCACTTCTTTTCTAACTCCCTCCTCCTCTTTTTATTCACATCTCTTCCTTCATTCATCATCATCTGGCATTCTAAGAGAGAGAGATTCGTGCCATGTTTAAGCCATGAGGTGACAACTCCTCCTTAGACATTGAGCGACGATGACCTACAGGTGAGATCCGCAGTTACTCTCCGCATAGTGAGCTTCTCGTCAAGCTCGCATACCTTCTCTGATTTTTTATCGCCAAACCGGATAGAGGCCACAATTCGGGTCGAGCGTAGCTCCCAAATCTCCAGGCGACTACACAGGTAAATTTTCTATCTTCACTCATTTTTTTACTATTATCTAACATTATTTTTGTCTTGTTCAAAATAACCACATTTTTTTAATCGTCACATTATTTTCTTTTCCACCAAACAACACCACCAATCATCATAATCATCACCACCATCCTCATTCACCTGTTTATAAGAAAAAAATTACAAAAAAATGAAAAATTAAAAAACCAGGAGCAGTCGCACCCCTCGTGTCCTCGTTGCGCCATATCTGCGGCACGCGCGCGCCGTCGCCTGATTCCACGCTTCACGCCACCCAACCACCTCCTGACCGCAGCACGTGACCTCTGCACCCCTCTCGTGCTTCGCCCTCCATCCTTAATCGTGTAACCGCCAACCATGGTCGCCCGGTCGCAGTAGTCTATGCTCCTGCACGCACCCTCTAGCAAGCTGCCAAGCTCGTGCTTCACCCACTGTCGCACTTGCCTAGATGCCCACGACCGCGCGTACCTCCCTCACCGTCCGTTGCAGCCGCACGTGCTCTGCCGACCGTGCCGCACCATCACCGGCATGCATCAGCGCTACCTGCGAACCCCATGTGCCCCTCCCCGCCTCCAGGCCGTCGCATCCTCTCGCTCCACCAGCACCTCTTCTGTACAGCCGACCCGCCCTGCCACGGCTCCTCTCGTGCTCGCCAATTACCAGCCTAGTAGCTGTGCCACCTCTTGGAGCTGCGCCGCCCGATGGCGGTTGACTGCCCTGCTGCATCCCGCCTCTTCCACGCCTCACGCTCCAACCCTAGACGTGGGTTCTTGGAACCTACGTCATAAGGTTTATTCTTTTATTTTTTAATTTTTTTGGAACAATTGCATATTAAACATGTCTTGTTTATTTTTTGCAAAAGTACCCTTGTACGTAGTTTTTGTTAATTTTTTATTTTCTGTATTGCAAAGATACCCTTGCATTTGAACTTTAATTTGTATTGTATTTTTCCATCTTTTACTAATTCAAATATATCATGTTGTAGATCATAAAATTCTTTGTCTATTGGATATTTAATTAGAATTTTGTGAGCATTGGGTAATTAACTAAAATTGTTTTTACCATTTGAAATAAATCTATCTTTGTATACATTGATTCCTAGATTTATTAGAAATTAAATACTCACAGTCACTCAGTTTCCATTTAAAAAATCATAAAAAATTCATAAATTGTCAAAAAAATCCAAAAAACGTTAATGTAGCTCCATTTCATCATGTTTAAGTTCTACTAATTTTTTCATAATTTTTTCACTCTTTTGCATGAAAATTGCATAAAAACACAAAAAAGTTTGCATTTCTCATTGTTGCATTTTAATCCTAAAAATTAAAAAAGTGCATTTTGCATCCATCTTTGGATTAGATTTACAAAAAAAATAACTTGGCTAGATTAACTTGATTTCACATTAAAATTAGTTCCGCTAAGTTGTGTGTTTTCATATTAACTTAATTCAATTGCATTTTGCATTTGCATTTCTATTGCATAAAATATATAGAAAAAATCCTCTTGGAAAACCGTGAGCTAATTCATCTAAGTTGATTCAAAGTTATTCCTTTGCCTCCTTGAGTCGACCTTGGAGCTTGCCCAAGTTAAAAATACATCAAACCGTACATTAATTAATTCGTTTATTATTCAATTAATGTAGTTAATTTTTTATCGATCCTGATTTCTAGACTACTACAACAAAAATGACACGTTTAAATTAGCAAACACAAAACTTGGATCAATGAAATGGCACCATTGTTAGGGAGGCAAACAGCTTAGGATCAATTTAGAAAATTAGGTTTTGGTTTTCCATTCATTAGGGTAGTCAGACCCTCGAACCCATTTGTAATTATTCAATTTTTCCAATTATTTCTCTGCTTATTTTTTTTCTCTTTTTAATCTCTCTGACATAAAATTCCATCTTTTTATGTGTGGGTCAGGTGGACTAGGAGCGGCTTTCTTGAAGTCGACGCATCTCGAAGAGCATCGGAGGCTCGACGATTCGTGATCAAGTCGGTTGTTGAGATGCTAAGATCTTTGAAGAGAGATTTTCAATTTTGTTAATTAATTTGTAATAATTGCATATTTATAGCAGATTCTATTTGGAATCTCGTGTGTGTACCCAGACTCTTGACAATGGACCCTTCGTGGTTGTATGGTTTTGCTTGACGTAGACTAGGACCTGCACTCGCGGCTCTCGAAGCAAATTTATTTCTTGTGCTCGTACTATATAGGACCACACATCACACTTAATGAGATGCACTTAGTCCGCGGAGCTATAAGTCAAAACTAATTTGTTCATCACTTGCTAATAGAACTACCTATCTAGGAAGGATTTGCTCGTTTGAATTTCATATAGTGTAAACTTTCAATTCAGTATTGTATTCCGTATTGTAGAGTGTTGGAGGCAGTGTAAGTCTTCTTACTCAAGCATTCATCATCATTTTCTCGATCACATCCGCTTTTTCTGATTCCCTCTATCAGTTTTTCTAACTTAGGATAAAGGAATTAATACTGGATGATAGACGTCATTGCTTGTGTGTATTAACTACAATGACAACTAATCTCTAAAATCGAGACTGCCTGCCAATTGAATTGGACTAAACAAATTGACTAAAATTAACCCTTGTTTATGGGAGACAACCCCGTTATTGTCTGATTTACTTACAAGTGAGAGAGAGACGACACTAGGATAGAGCCAAGCCTGAATTTTCTTACAGACTACTGGTTCTTTTTTTTAAGCGATTAGCTACTTTTCAATGAGGATCGTCGGGTAGCAGGTAAATGGTCCGGATTTCTTTAGCAGAGTGGGAGGTTTAGAGGACGTCTTAGTCCTCAAGGAATGGGTAGCTGTATTTATATGGTCTGTACTTACTCCTATACTGGTTGAAAGTAGGTCAAACTAGTCATTAGAACCGGGCCAGTTCGTTGGGAAGTACAGGTACCTAACATCTCATTAACTCTTTCAAAGATTATTTTATCACCAACTAAAATTGACAAGATAATTTGGCCGAACCTTTACGACTCTCACGTGTTGAGTTGGTGAACTTGGAGTTTGCTCTTGCGTTTGTGTTGTGTCTGTCCATGTGCGTTATCTTGTGTACTTGCACGTTTTCTACCTCGATCTGCTTACAACCTCTTCAAGATGTCGGGAAATTGGTCATCATATCCAGGTCACTCATCTTCGACCATAATCCGATCATCTTCACCTTCTTATTCCTCCTCATACTCCCATCCAGACCATGGAGTAATAACTTCGACTGACTTCCCTAATTCTTTGTATTACTCACCTACCCCATATTCTCACACCCCGAACTCACTTCCATCTTGGGCCGATTGTTCTTATTCTTGGGAGCTTGCTGGAATTAATAAACCATTCGAAGAGCAAGCCATTACTGAGACAGATGACTGGCAGAATTACCTACCCCCACCCCCCTCATTTGACTCTCATATGACCGTTGGTACTGGTCCACAAATTACAAATATACATCATGACTGGACCTTAGGGCATCATATGGTCGACCAAACACAATAAATGGAGAGGACTACACCTTATTATTTCCGGACTTGATTGACCTTAGTGATCAAGTACGCATTAACCGACCCTCACACCACTCATTCATAGAGCCTACACCTATAAGGGATTGGACTCATGAGCAAAATCTACAAGCCCATGATATATCTAATCCACATGAGGCTTCGACCAATATATGCAATTCAGATGGTCTATACTTGAATCAGAATTACATGCCCGAGTCTAGGTATGTTGACTATGAGACCCCAAGATCTCAACAGTATCCTCCAACTGAACAGACTTGTCCCATGATTTGTCATGAGAACATTTTGGAGGATGGAATTTCTAGACTTATTGAGAAAAATGAATCATTTGGTAACAAGTTAAGAGATGTCACTCAAATATTGCAGTCAATTTCTGCCAGCCTGGGTATGAAAGTGGAAAAAGAAACAAGTGGATTTGATGTTAAAAATCGAGCGAACATTAGGGAACCCACACACTTTATACAGTTGGAGTCCATTCTATCTCCCTCTTCTACTAACCACTTACCCTTCAATCTACAGTCTTACCATTCACCCATCAAAACACCAAAAAATTGAAAATCTCAAAAAGGCCAAAAATTTTGAAAAACCAAAAAATCACATAATAATTGAAAATGAAAATGGCTTAAAAAAATTGGATCCAACTCTAAGGGAAGAACTCGATGAGGAACTGATTTTTAAGCTTCCCTTAGTAAAGTCCATAGATCACTTCCCTGACCTCAAACGATTTGTGAGATGTAAATTAATGTCTAAGAGGTCATGCAATAAGAGGACAATGATTGAGAGAAACATAGTGTCTATGGACACCTCCTTGGTGATGGGGAGAAAGACCAAGAGGCGTAGAGTGAAGCGGTTGCCTAGAGTTGAATGTGAAATCAAAGACACTACCTTCACCCATGCTAGAATCGATGATGACTCACCGATAAATATCCTCCCGAACTCTGTGTTTGACAAGCTCAAAATCATGCCAATCAGAAATTCGAGAGATCGTTCAGTTGGCTGACCGATCTATCAAACGGTCAAGAGGGAAACCATTTCAGTCATCATTACTTTCAAAGGTGGTCTACTCCAGGTAAACTTCATGGTCATTGACATTGAGCACCAAGGAAAGTTTACCCAGTCTTCCATTATTCTCAAGAAGCTGTTCTTAGCCTTGGCTACGGCGACTATAGATTGTGAGACTCGAGAAATTGATTTTACAGCATTGGGAGCACTTAGACCTCACCCATTCTTTGACACACTCTACTCTAAAGTGACCCACAAAGCTGCTGACATTCGTGACCATCGAGAGGTAAATGAGTCATACCTCTCTGCTACACCTGAGATATCGATCATCGAGCCAATCGTTGGTTTAGAGACTCCCCACACATCCATGATTCATGTTGCTTGCATCACCACCACTATGCCAGTTTAAATAAAAGACTCACAACTCAGAGTTGTCATTGAGTCGGACACGATTTTCACTGATTATCTTGATCGTTTCGATGATCCGACATCTATGACTAATAATGCCAACCAACTGAGATCACTAGCACCTTCCTTAGAGGTGCATTGACCCTTCATGAATATTATAATCTATATTGTGACTCGTTTGATGAGGAACTCATGGTCAACACCGCGCCACAGCTCGGACCTTCAAAGCAAACAACCAGGACTGAATTGGCCCCACCCAAAAACATGGTTGCTCCCTCCTCTAGCCGGTTATCTAGTGAGAGAAAGTTGAGAATTGATTCCTCGTGGTGTTCCATCGACCCCCTCAAGCGTGTCGCTCTCCACTCTCTTAATGATTCAGGTTCTAGAAAATTGACTAAGAAAGTTTCCTTCAACATACGGGATAAGAAATCGGAGGAATCCTCATCAGGTTCGAATGACGTGATTTATATGAGTGAGCTCAGTTCAGTTGTTCTTAAGCCATATCTGAGCAAAAGCAATGTGTCGACCCTCGTTGGACAATTCCTACACATCACTATTATTCATCTGAGGACATACCCGATAGGGACACACACACACACACGCACACACACACATATATATATATATATATTATCCACCTCACCGCTCCCGCAAGAAGGTTCGTAATAAACCTTCTTAATCATTGTATATTCTCACTCCTCATTGTATATATTTTCTTTCCCTCTCTCCCTAGTGATTCGAATCACTCGCCCTGGCTCCATATCATTTCTTTTTATGGCTATACTTAGGATGACCAGATCCTAAGTATGGGGGGAGAGTGACTCGAGTCTCTTCACCATTCTTTGTACGTTCTCTAGATCTCACCGGTTCTCACACTCAATCATGTCCTACACTTAGGCTGACCAGAGCCTAAGTATAGGGGGAACCGATGCCCATCATGTATATATACTCATCCACTTCCCCTCTTAACTCACCCGCCCCATTTTTTATTTTCATCTACACTTAGATTGCCAGAGTCTAAGTATAGGGGGGCGAACCGACTTCTATACTTTTTGTTATTTTAGCTCTCCTACGCTTAGCATGAGATATGTCTTTTTCCTTGCTTCTCGTGCTCCGAGGACATAGCACATGCTAAGTATAGGGGGCGTGTATATATTACATATATACTTTACCCATAGCTCATACTTTCATGTATTTTTGTATATATTATGTAATAATTACGGGGTGGGTAAATTTTGAAATTTTTTTTTGAAAATACTTGTATATTTATATAAGTTGTAAATTGTATAATACTTGTATAATTTGTATAATACTTACAAAATTCTTGTAAATTATGTTGTAAAATAGGAGGTATACCAAAAAAATAAAAAATAGAGGCTTCTTATTTACTTTGCATATCATCCTTGCATTCAAAAAAAAGTGTCTTGCATCTCTATAGCATCTCATCTGCATCTCATCTACATATCTATCATATGCAAAGTGAAAAGTTAGTGGGTTATGAACCAAGTTATGAATATAAGTCGATGATGGATTTGATTTGACCTTAATCTACCTAATTTCATAGGAACCTTATAGGAACTGGAGTTAAGATTTTTCAGGTCGAATGATTAATTCTTTGAGTCTACAAGTCTATGTTTACATGTCATCTCGATTGGTCTAAATAGAATATTTCATACACACGCATGATTCTTTTAGACAGTGACCTAACTTGGACAAGCACCATACATGTAGATCTTCATGATGAGATGGTGAGGAGGTAGAATCCTTTGTCTTGGAGTAGCACACGGGTGGAAACATCCGTCCTCCTCTAGGGAGGGTAGTGCATCTCAACCTAGTCTAGTGGCATTGACGTCTAACGACAGGATGTTGTGGGTTGCAATAATGCTTCAAAAGAGGGATAGTCTACTAGCTCAAGAAGAAAAACTCATTATGAACATGTTGTACCTTGTATAAATGTCAAAAAATAAAAAGAAAGGAAAGAGAAAAAAAGGAAAAAGAAAAAATGCAGAATCTCCAAAAGTGGACATGCCTGATTGAAAAGTAAAATGCATGCGGAGTGTATATATATAAGTATGGAAAAATAAGAAGAGCTTCAAAGCTTGCATCTAGATGACTTGGCTACACTGGTCAAGCATCCTAGGATAGGTAGCTACACTAGCCACCATCAATTCTTCTCTCCACCCCCTCTTCTTGAGTCGGTTGCACTTGAACTTAGAAGGGAATACACCGCTCCTCGAGGAAAGAGTTGCAAGACCATGGAATTATAGTTACCTTGTTGAAGGAGGTTGTTTTCTTGCCATTTCTAATGTGGAGAGCTATATTTCACTTACACAGTACAAGTAAGAATTATAGTCATCAGAATTTGCATAGGAGGATTTGTTTTGACCTAACTGTTGAGGTGACTTGAATAAGAGACTTGTGGAACTTAAAGGTTGTTAGGTCTTAAATTCATATCCCAATAAGGTTCTGCCACACTATTAATCCAAAGGTCGAGTCAAGCTCCATTTTCATCCTTTGTTCATGACCTTGGTATGGAACCCAAAATCATTTCACTCTTGCATTTCATTTTAGTTGCTCGAGGACGAGCAAGGTTTAAATATAGGAGGTTGATGAATCCATGATTTATCACTCTAAAAGTTGAAAATAGAGCTTCGTTCCCAAGTAATTAGGTGTATTTTCCCATTTATTCTGCATTATTATCATTCATGCAACTGTACATAATTTGTGCATTTTAGCATGCATTTTCGCATTAAAATAAGAAGCCAAATCCCCTTGTAAATATCACATGTATATTCACCATATTTCACTTATTCGTATCTATTTTATACTAACTCCAAATCCAATAAAATCAACTTTATAGTGTATATATTACTAACACTAATAAAGGAAAAATATGAAAAAATACTAACTTGTAAGATTGTCCAAAAAACCCAAATCCAAGTTTGAAACCAAGAACCTTAAAATGTGCATATCTCTCTCATATGGTATCCGATGTAGGTTTTCTCACTTTCAAAGTAATATACATTCAAAGACTATCAAAACAAGACTAATTTCATAAAAATCAGAGATCGTATGTAAAACTTGAGTTTTGAGCCCCTATTATATATTGTACATATTGACTAAAATACCCTTCATTTTATCTTTTTATTTTTCTTAATTATTAACAATTCAAAAAATGGATTAAGTTGTAAATATTTCTTTCATATTTTCTCTATTTTTATTTTGATTTCTCTCTTATTTAAAAATGACAAAAAATGTAAAACATAAAAAAAACAGTATTTTATATCTATAAGATACCACCGAAAATTACATTTTTTACATATGACTTATTTTGATTTTTGATCCTTCATGAAAGTTGTATATCTCGTCGAGATGGGCAACTTTTATGTTAACCATTTTTTTATTTTACCCTTTTGTTATTTTTTTTGGATTTTATTTACATTTAATTTTTGATTTTTCTAGGTGCGACACGTGGCAGCTCCTGGAGCAGCCACGTGTCACCCTAATTTTTATTTTTTTATATATTTATGAATTTCATAGTTTATTTTATTTATTATTTTTCTTGTTTTAAATAATTATTTATTTATTTTATTTATTAATACATTTTCTTTTATTTATTTTCCCTTCATTATTTTTAAGTAGCCTACTTATTTACTTATTTTTTTATTTTTTTATTTTCTCCCTTTTGCCTCTTCTTTACTTATTCCCCAGTCCAAGTCTCCACTTCCACCACAATTCCTCCACTTTCTCCACTTCTTTTCTAACTCCCTCCTCCTCTTTTTATTTACATCTCCTCCTTCATTCATCATCATCCGTCATTCTACGAGAGAGAGAGAGGTTCGAGCCTTGTTTAGGCTGTGAGGTGACATGTCCTCTTTGACGTTGACTGACGACGACCTGCAGGCGAAATCCGTGGTTAGACTCCACGTAGTGAGCTTCCCATCAAGCTCGCATAGCTTCTCTAATTTTTTATCGCCAAATCAAATCGAGGCCACAATTCAGGTCGAGCGTAGCTCCCCACTCTCCAGGCGACTACGTAGGTAAATCTTCTACCTTCCTCTCATTTTTTCTGTTATCTAACATTATTTTTTATCTTGTTCAACATCAGCACATTTTTTTAATCACCACGTTATTTTCTTTTCCATCAAACAACACGACCAATTATCATAATCATCACCACCATCCTCATTCACCACCTCATAATCATTTATTTTATTTTTATTTTTACATCATCAATCATCACAAACACCGCCTCTTCATTGCATTTGTATTTCATGTTTATAAGAAATAATAGAAAAAAATATAAAAAATATATAAAAAATAGGAGCAGCCACAGCCCCCGCATCCTCGTCACGCCATCCCCGTGGCCTGCGCGTGCCGCTACCCAATGCAGCCCTTAGCACTGCCCGGTCACCTCCTGGATGCAGCACGTGACCACCGCATCGCTCACATGCTCCGCCCTCCGTCCCTAGCCGTGTGCCTGCCAGCTCGCAGCAGTCGTTGCTCTTGTACGCACCCTTTTGCAAGCCATCCAGCTCATGCTTCACCCATCGTCGCACTCGCCCAGACGCCCGTTGCCGCGTGCACCTCCCTCGTTGTCCGCCGCAGCCACGTGTGCTCTGCCAACTGTATCGCACCTCCGGTGACCAGTAGGGCATCACCCGTGGACCCCACGGGCCCCTCCTCGACTCCAGACCGTCGCACGTGGTCGCGATCGCGTCCTCTCGCTCCACCATTACCACTGTCACACAGCTGACCCACCCCACCACCGCTCCTCCCGAACTCGTCGGTGACCAGCCCAGCGGCTACATCGCCTCTTGGAGCCGCGCCGCCCGATGGTAGCTGACCGCCCAGCTGCATCCTGCCTCCACCACGCCTCACGCTACAGACCTAGACGTGGGGTTCTTGGAACCAACATTACAAGTTTTATTCTTTTTTATTTTTTACTTTTTTTTGGAACAATTGCATATTAAACATGTCTTGTTTCTTTATTTGGAAAAGTTTCCCTGTGTATAATTTTTGTTAATTTTTTTATTTTCTGTATTGCAAAGGCATCCCTGCATTAGAACTTTAATTTGGATTGTATTTTGCCATCTTTTATCTAATTCAAATATATCATGTTGTAGAGCATAAAATTCCCTGTCTATTGGATATTTAATTAGAATTTTGTGAGCATTGGGTAATTAACTAAAAATTTTTTGGTGAAAAATTAGATATTTTATCCTATTTACTTTTTTTAATTTATATTTAATAAAATATTGCTCCAAAAAGTGTGCAAAAATTTCGAATGATGCCTCTAAGTTCTTTTTAATTACTTTCCAAATTTCGTTTAAATTGGAGTTATATTTTGCCTAAAATAAATTTTTGAGTGATTTCTGTAATTGATTTTTAATTAAATCCATAAATATCATTTTGTGAAATTTCAACTCTCTTGTATTGCTTATTAAAATATCTATTTGAGATAAATCTCTCTTTGTATAATTTAATTCCTGGATTTATTAGAAATTAAATACTCACAGTCACTATATTTGCATTAAAAAAATCATAAAAAATCACAAATTGTCAAAAAATACAAAAATTTTAATGTAGCTTCATTTCATCATATTTAAGTTCTAATAAATTTTCATAATTTATGCACTCTTTTTGCATGAAAATTTGCGTAAAACCCCCTAAATAGTTTGCATATTTCATAGTTGCATTTTAATCTTAAAAATTTCAAAAAAAATATATATTGTATTCATCTGGATTCGGTTTATAGAAAAATATAACTTGGCTAGATTGACTTGATTTCACATTAAAATAATTCCATTAAGTTGTATATTTTCATATTAACTTAATTCAATCGCATTTTGCATTTGCATTTTTACTTCATAAAAATACAAAAAAATCCTCTTGGAAAACCGTGGGCTAATTCATCTAAGTTGATCTGAAGTTGTTCCTTTGCCTCCTTGAGTCAACCCTGGGGCTTTCCATGTTAAAAATACATCAAACCGCACGTTAATTAACTCGTTGATTATTCGATTCGTGCGGTTAATTTTTGATCGATCCTGATTGCCCGACTACAACAACAAAAATGACACATTTAAATTAATAAGGGCAAATTATGGATCAATCGCATACCATGTCTGATTCCTTTAGAGCTGACAGCTAGGATGGAGTGTGAGCCAGCACAGATTATAGAGACACCAGCAGGGCCACCTTCGTTAGATTTTCATGTACAGCGAGAATTCTTCCATGCAAATCTGGTAGACTTCACTCAGACATCTCAGAAGCCAGATTTTCCAGCTCCCAGTTGTCCAAAACTGAATACCTTGCCCCAGTCGATGAAGTACAGATTCCTTGAGGATGAGCCAGAGATGTTCCCAGTCATTATCTCAGCGGATTTGACTGGAGATCAAGAATCTCATTTGATGGAGGTTCTTGAAAGGAACCGCAAGGCAATAGGATGGAGTGTAGCTGGTCTCCAGGGGATAAGTACGGCCCTGTGCTTTCACCATATTTATCTTGAAGAGGACGCCAAGCCATGGCGTGAGTTCTAGCGATGGCTGAACCCGAATCTTTGAAACGTGGTCATGAAGGAGATATCAAAATGGTGGAGCGTCGATTTTATCTACCCCATCTACGAATCCAAATGGGTTAGTCCATTACATGTGATACCCAAGAAGACGGGTATCATTGTAGTTGTGAGCGAGTCGGGAGAGGAGATAGCCACCAAGGTAACCACTTCTTGGAGGGTCTATATGGACTACAGACGATTGAACCAGGCCAACCAAGAAGGATCATTTCCCAATGACATTTATTGATCAGATTATCAAGAGGCTAGTTGGGAAGAGTCATTACTGTTTCCTTGACGGGTACTCAGATACAACCAGATGTCCATAGTGCTCGAAGACCAGGAGAAAACGACATTCACATGTTCATTTGGGACATATGCTTTCAGACAGATGCCCTTTGGTTTATGTAATTCTCCGGCTACATTCCAAAGGTACATGTTGTCCATCTTTTCAGATATAGTGGGTGATTGTTTGGAGGTCTTCATGGATGACTTTTCGATGTACGTCGATGGGTTTGATGCTTGTCTTGGTTGCTTAGACCATGCACTTCAACATTGTATCAAGGTCCATCTTGTATTATCTTGGGAGAAGAGTCACTTCATGGTGACTCAGGGGACGGTGCTTGGCCATATCATCTCCAATAGGGGCATGGAGGTCGATCCGTCCAAGGTGGATATCATCAAGAAACTCAATCCACTGTCCAACTTGCAGCAGTTACGATCTTTTCTAAGTAATGTAGGTTTCTACCAACGAATCATTCAGGATTTCAATCGTATTGCCCGATCGCTTACTGATCTGTTGATGAAATACATCGAGTTCATTGTAGATGATAAGTGTCTAGCGTCATTTGATACTCTCAAGAGATTAGTTTTTGAGTCTCCTATCCTCCAGGTACCCAATTGGTCTCTTCCATTCGAGATCTGTTGGACATGCGAGCCCACGGCGAGCCATTATGCAATAAATGTTATTGCAATTCACTCCTTAATCTGAAATAAAGAGTACATAGTTTGCATAATAGGTCCCTTAGTACAATTAGGGTTATGTACCATGGCCATCTTAATAATCATACAGTTGTTGATTCAATTATTGAATCATAGAGGCTGGTGCTTAGATGAATATCTAATGAGTTAGATTGAGGACTCATCAAGCACCGTCAAATGATTATTAAGAGATGATCTCCAGCCTGAGTAGGAGATGGCAATCCTATCTCATTTAGGTTGATATCTGACCGACCTCTTGATGCAGGTCCTCTGCATAGGAATAGAGATTCGGAGGTGTCGGATGAGTTAGGTCAAAGAGTTGACTTAACGAGATCGAGATAACCAACGTCCCATATCATATGCTGTCATGATATAGGCACACATCCTCTGACCAGAGACAGATGTGTTACTATATGTCTGAGTATGTACATTTGGCAGACCAATAGGTTGATGACCTAATCAAGGTCTATACACCGGCGCGCTGGTGTGCATATAAGGGCATATGAGTAATACGATCTCTCGAAGGGATCATACAGGTTCACTACTGAACCGGAAGACATGAGCTCACTCATGAGATATTGGGAAGAATCAAATTCCGTGCGCACGGTCGTCTCGCTTTGGAAGCTTGACTGAATTTGTAGGTTTGATATATACTTTTGGAAAGTATATAATCAAGACCTAGGTATGATATATGCTTTTGGAAAGTATATGATCAATACCGACTCCCAATGATCGAATGAGAAACTTACTGATAAAACCCTGAAGTAGACAGTATAAAGTTGATCTAATACTTCGGGTTTAATCTGAGTCTTCAAGTATGCAGGATGTACAGGTATTAGGAATACCTGAGGGTGATGTGATCATAAACGATTGTATAACCATGACGCTTCCATTCCTAGGGAGTGATGAAATGGGTCTGGATTTTAGTGACTCCTCTCAGTAGAGAAGTAATCTGATCTTAGTCCAAATGTTGGACATTGATCTGAATGTGATTCAGATTCAATGAGAAGATTAGATTTACGGTCTTGATTTAATCAAGCATCTATGGGAGGCCCGAGATCTGGATTTGAGATGTGATCTCAATATCCATGTCACTATACGTGGAACAATACAATCGCCCTGTCCTTATCTCCAAGTATTCGCGGAGAAAGCGCATTATCCTTGAAAGAGTTCATGGATAATTCTATTGTTGATATATGTATCCGAGCATTGAGAAAATGGATAATTAAATGTGATTTAATTATCATGAATAATATGAATTTGATTCATATTATAAGGAGAGTTATCTTAGATAATTAAATGTGATTTAATTATCAAAGATGTGAATAATGTGAATGTGATTCATATTATAAAGAGATCCAAGATGATTAAATATGATTTAGTTATCAAGGATAAGAATAATGTGGATAGTAATATCCAATTATTCATAATATATTATAAATGCGATTTATAATGTATTAGAGAGAGTTAATTATAATTTATATGTGTTGATTAATTATTATGTGTATTGGATACACATTGTGTAATTAATTGACAATGTAAATTATATATTGTTTTGGGTTGTGAATTTGATTCACAATTTTCCTATGGCAAGATTGCAATATTCTCAAATATAATTATGAATTATTTTTTGAAGAATAAAAAGCCAACAAAAGTTGTTGGAAATAAATAGAGGAGATTTTCAAGGAGATATGCAATCTCATGGATTTCCATGAGATTGCTCTCTCCATGGAAAGAGGGGGGGCGGCACATCATTCCCAAAAGGAATGTGTGGCCGTCCACATGGAAAGAGCATGGAGATGAAATCTCCATGCACATTCTCTCCTTATTTATTGGATTGATTTTGGATTAATTTGTATTTGATTTTGTCAAATATATTTTGATCTAAATTTGTTGGTTTTACCAACAACAATCTTAGCCATTGGATTGACATAAATCAATCTCACCCATTGATTTTACATGTCACATGGATTGAGATCCATGGATCCCAAAACCCTATAAATAGAGAGGCATACCCATGCTCTCTCTTTACACATAATGCTTGAGAAGCATCTCTCTCTCTCTCTCTTTCTCTCTAGAGGTCAGCCCTCTCTCTCCCTCTCATGGACGTCCACCATGGATGCCATGGAGAGGATCTCCATCGCCGCGGCGTCGTCGTTATGCTGCCCGTTCTTCTGCTCGTGGATCTCCATCTCCTTCGGTGCGCCTCGCTCGTGAAGAAGACGTTGGATCTCGTGTGTCGAGATCAGGAGATCCGCCGCTTGGATCATCAACATGGATTGCGAGAAGCACGCGGTTCATCCCCGCGCTCGCAAGCGTCTTCTCCGTCGGATCGGACTTGAGACAGGAGGTCTCTTCGTTTAGAGACTCGATCGCAACCACGCTTCAAGAGGTAATCCTATTACTTTTTTGTGGTTTAGACGAAACGATTCGAGAAGTGTTCTTGGATCATGTGGTTTCGTCATATAAAAAATTTTAGAATTCCGCTGCATCGAGCAACTAGTGCGACTAATCGCTCCTCGTCGTATTCGATACGACGCTCACGTTTCCGTGATGCGCTTGAGGATCTAACCATATCCTTCAAGTGGTATCAGAGCCTTAGGTCGATGGTTTCGAATATGATTCGCTAACCGAGAACGACTTGGGTTCGTTAAGGTCGCGAAAGTTTTTATCGCATTTGATTTCGCAGATCTGTTTAGTGTAATTTTTCGGCCATGTTTAAATTGTTTAAACACGAAAATAGACTTGGATTTTGTTCCCCATTAAATAAGGAAACCATAGGATCTGAGTTTGCGTAAATCGGATTTCGTATGCTCTAGATATGGTAGTTTTAATGAACATGTATGCACTGTTGCGGGAACTGTGAATCTAAACGTGATTAAAGTGTTAATTACTGTTTAGACTTGCCTCGAAATGCGTGAAACATCACTTAGGTTCTGTCCTAAATCAAATTAGCAAACTTTAGAAATTGACTTTGCTTAATTTGGATTTAATATGATTGAGATATGCCAATTTTAGTAAGTAGGGGTCACTGCTGAAATTGCTTTCCTAATCTAGAACCAAGTGATTGTCAATTAATGAAATTAATTGTTAATTTCGTGAAATAATCTTGAAAAATATTTGTGAAATATTGAAACATGATTATTTGCCTAATTGACTTGGCCCCAACCAATTAATTGATTAGATTTGATCTAAACCTTAATTGGAATTACAATCATCAAACTTCTTGCTTGAATAGGACTTGGGAATTTGCCTAGCAAATTTCCTTAAAATCAAAATTGTTTTGATTACTATATGGTATAATTTCGGTTGAAGAACCGATGATCATCTCAAGTACAAAATAATCAATTTGGCATTATCCTTTCCCGAGGTGGATATGGTGTCTAGTCGGGGATCGCTGGTCAGCGGGTTGCAACGTATGTGGTCCGCCCCACTCCCGTCGGTACTGGCCATGACAGCGGGTAGGGCCGGGATAATGTCCGAGGGATTATGATGTATTTTTCTAATTATTAAAATTCGAATTAATACGTACTTTGAGAATAATATCATATATGTATATTCAAGCATAAAATTAAGTTTGATTGATTAAATTGGATTGATAATTAATTTAATATGATTAAGTTAATTATGTCCAATTAAGAATACTCTAATATGATTAGAGTTAATAATTCCCTTGGAAGAATTAATTATATGAATGTGATTCATAGAAATTAATTTAATTTGAATAAGATATGGAGGATCACATAAGTGACATCCATGGTCTCCCGTCAAGGCGAAGAGTTTCGTCGCCAGATATTATATGTAGGAGACGCCTGTCCGAAGTGACAGCTCCTGCATATGATCCATTTGGATCGGGCTCGTCGCTTCTCGAAAGAGTAAGGACGTATGCGTAGTGACCCCAATATCGGGTCCTCATATTATTGGGGCGATATTGGATTGCGCATAGCGAGTTGTATTCCTGTTGACGGTTGGTTCAACTAATGACGGGTCAACATCACCTTAGGGGTGGTGGGCCCGGGTATTAAAGACCGAATTGGGAGATGCAAGTTGGACTTGCAAGGCGGAATGTGTTCCCGCTTCTTTTTATCCGAGTTGTAGGTTCTCATATTATTGGGATGCAACAAAGATAAGGAAGGAGATCCCAGATCTTGCTTGAGATATGATGGTAAGTATATCTCTTACATTGAAAGTGATTAAGGGAATGAACTTTCATTGTTGACATGGCAAGACAACTTTGATATAAAAACTCCTAAATCAAAGTATAATATGTGTATATATATAAATATATACCCTTATGCAAATTACTTATTTCAGATAATCCTTCATTAAACCCACTCAATGTTATACTCATTAATAACCAGTAGAATATCATGGATTGGACCCTTGATCCAGATATTGTACTTGCGATTGGACACATAATGTATGTGGTTGCAATGTGCAAGATTCCTCATAATAATGAGAAGTGATAATTAAATAAGACAATAGGACTAAAACCCTAGGGTTTGTATGTCTCTATAAGTCTTGATCTTATCGAATGTATTTTTGAAGTGACATGTCGATGATGATCGTAATTATCAAATTAATCCTTATAAAATCAATAAAGATATTCTGGCATATATATGTGCTCTTGACATTTAATCATGAATGACATGGTTCTCTACATCATGTAGAATGGTAGCTCTATTAGAGATAATGTATTCAAATTGTTTGAATACCTACCTGAACCGATGCTTCAAAGAGTTTAGATGGATGTAGATGATGAGTGTCATCATTCTACTATCTATACTCTAGTCATTCATGAAGCTTCATAATATTCATATTATATGAACTTAAATGAAGCTTGTATAAATGTTGAAATACTCTTATATTGAAATTTTTGATTTTAACATAAGAGATCCTTGGTCTTGAGCAAAGGTTGCTTATAGACAAAGGGAGCGCAGTGGAAGCATGGGTTGGACCCAAGTAAGAGGCATAGTCAAAGAGTTGACTGTACTTCTGTGACTTCCATATGACATCCAAAGAGTTGGATGAATGCCAATACTGCAATAAGTTGATGTGTTGATAGTATGACTATCAAAGTCTGTCTAGAATCCTCAGAAAAGGACTCGGATGGAGCATCAGTATAATCTACATATAATCATTGATATTGACTTACTTATTTGATAAGATAAAGTCTAATAATTGTATCTCAAATTTTCTAATGACACTTGCAATTGGTTGCATATGTATTAGAAATTTGATCTTAAGGTTTATTGGTCATCCATGTTGAAAATGATGCAAGTGTTGCAACAATTTCCATGAGATCAATAGACTTCATATTTTCAGTGGGAGCCCTTAGTCTTAGAGAATGTCTCTATAACCTAGATATTAGAATACACTCATTGTTTATTTCTAATTGTTGGATATAAACATGAATTCTGTAATAAATCTATCATAAAGAGTTATGATGGAAATATTTCAGATAGTAATCCAAAAATCTAGTGGACTCTATTAAATTAGAATATTATTGAATGGTTCATTAAGATTTCTAATACTGAAAATTAAACCTTTAAAAGATCAATAGGAGGATAAAGATCATTTGGCAATGATCTGGCATCAAATTTTGGACATATGTCTGTCGATAAAATCAATGGACTGGTAAGACATGAAACTTTAGATTGTCTAAAGATTCAAATCTCACATACTTGTGAATATTGTCTAATACATCCTTCCTTGGGAAAGGTGTAAGATGCCTAGGTATTAAGGATCTCATACATATTGATGTATGCAGATCATCTATATCATAGTAAACATTATGGATATGTGATATCTGTTAATGATTATGTATGATATGAGATCTCTTCTCTTCACCTAAGAAACCTTTGAAATGTTCAAAGATTTCGCAATTTTGGTTTAGAACCAAAGTTTGAAGGAAGATGAAATGAATTCGATCTAACCAAGGTAGCACGTACCTATTGGATGAATTCAAGAAATACCTTATGGAGATATGAATATCATTCCTATCTCAATCCTCCTAATGAACCTTAACTCAAAGGAGTTGTAGGGAGATACAATTGATCATGTGTGACATGATTTAATCAATGATTAATCCTAGCATAATTATCTCTTAAGTTTCCAAGATATATATGTAGTAGAGACTGCATTATATACTTAATAAGGTTCCATACATGTAAGCTGGAATCTAGCACAAGAGAGTGCTACTTCATTAGGAAAATAAAGGATGGTATTGGATACCTACTTTATGACCTTGAGATTCTTAAAAGATCTCATCTTTGAGAATATGATTCTTATAGGATGACTCTCTGGAGAATCAAGATGAAAATGAAGTAAAGGAACTCATTTAATCTTGAAAAGATAATGAGGCTCCTGAAATCGGAAACTGAAATTAGGTAATTAAAGATGAAACATTAATACCTCTTCAAATAAGTTTGAGGATGGATTCCATGTGTCAGTTAAATCTGAAAATGATCGGACTACATGTGATGAAGCTCCTGAGGATCATGACATGGAAGGATGGATGTTAGCAATAAAAGTCTAATGTAGACTTCATATACAAGTGTTGTATATGGACCCTCGAGGATCCACCTATATGGGTCAGACCCATTAAGGTGTAAATGGATCTTCAAGAGAAAGAGGGAACCTGATGAGAAGGTAGAGACCTTCAAAGCACGGTTCGTAGCCATGAGCTACACATCGAAGAGAAGGCATCGCTTGCGATAAGACTTGCTCTACAGTGACCTTGCTTTAACCCATCAGAATATTGCTAACTATAGCTACACAACTTGTCTATGACATCTTAATGGTGTGAGTCAAGATTGCATTCCTCTATAAATACCTCTCTGAGGATATTCATATGAAGTAGCTCTAGGGCTTCATGGTTGAGGAAAGCAAGGTGTGCTAGCTGAAGAACTCCATCTTTGGACTCCAATAAGCTTTTTGTAGTTGGAACATAAGATTTGATGAAATTATAAATGTTATGATTTCAGATAGAATCTTGATGAACCAAGTGAAGCTTAGTGGGAGTGCCATTGTGTTCATCATGCTATATGTAGATATTATTCTAATCATTTGGAATGATATAAGGATAATAATAAGTGTTTTAAAAAATTTGGTTGTTTCATACCTTGAGATACGATCTCAAGGATACCTCTTAGATCTTAATTCTGAAGTCGTTCAGAAGCAAAGAGAAGAGGGTATTGGAACCGTCACATTAGTAATACACCTTGGACTTATTCCAATTTTGGAAAATTCCAAGAAAGGCTTCCTTCCCTTAAGATGTGGTAGTGACCTGTCTAAAGGATAGCACCTCAAAAGATTGAGGAAGTGAATGCTAGAACTGCTTGCACTTGTGCATCAGTTATGAGAAGCTGGGTATATGCTAGATGTGTACAAGAGCCAGATGTCTGCCATGCAGTGGGAGTAGTAAACTGTTACTAATCCTGCTATGGAGATAAAACACTTGATTGCAGTAATAATAATATCTTCAAAGATGATAAAACTTAGAGATAGTGATCTCAAAGTCTTATCTTCAAAAGTTTAAGATCTTGTAGATAGTGATCAATAATGGTCTTGACTGTAGATACCTTAGGAGATAGAGATCTCCAGGAATGAAGGTATTCTAATAAGGATTATGGGAATACTGGTTATGATAATTAATAAGATATAGTGTCAATGACACTATAACCAACAAAATTGAGTATCGGTTGCATGAGATGCAACATTTGCATTGGATGCGAGCACTGTTACTAGGAGATATGCAATTGCCGTAAAAGGACTTGGCGTAGTCTCTTGGGAACGGAGTGACTGATCAGCTTACCTAGCTATTTTCTAAATAGCCTATGATTGTCACATGAGTGTGGGTTTAAATGATTAGCCCATTAATGGCTCTTTGGGCTAGTGGGAGATTGTTGGACATGCGAGCCCACGGCGAGCCATTATGCAATAAATGTTATTGCAATTCACTCCTTAATCTGAAATAAAGAGTACATAGTTTGCATAATAGGTCCCTTAGTACAATTAGGGTTATGTACCATGGCCATCTTAATAATCATACAGCTGTTGATTCAATTATTGAATCATAGAGGCTGGTGCTTAGATGAATATCTAATGAGTTAGATTGAGGACTCATCAAGCACCGTCAAATGATTATTAAGAGATGATCTCCAGCCTGAGTAGGAGATGGCAATCCTATCTCATTTAGGTTGATATCTGACCGACCTCTTGATGCAGGTCCTCTGCATAGGAATAGAGATTCGGAGGTGTCGGATGAGTTAGGTCAAAGAGTTGACTTAACGAGATCGAGATAACCAAAGTCCCATATCATATGCTGTCATGATATAGGCACACATCCTCTGACCAGAGACAGATGTGTTACTATATGTCTGAGTATGTACATTTGGCAGACCAATAGGTTGATGACCTAATCAAGGTCTATACACCGGCGCGCTGGTGTGCATATAAGGGCATATGAGTAATACGATCTCTCGAAGGGATCATACAGGTTCACTACTGAACCGGAAGACATGAGCTCACTCATGAGATATTGGGAAGAATCAAATTCCGTGCGCACGGTCGTCTCGCTTTGGAAGCTTGACTGAATTTGTAGGTTTGATATATACTTTTGGAAAGTATATAATCAAGACCTAGGTATGATATATGCTTTTGGTAAGTATATGATCAATACCGACTCCCAATGATCGAATGAGAAACTTACTGATAAAACCCTGAAGTAGACAGTATAAAGTTGATCTAATACTTCGGGTTTAATCTGAGTCTTCAAGTATGCAGGATGTACAGGTATTAGGAATACCTGAGGGTGATGTGATCATAAACGATTGTATAACCATGACGCTTCCATTCCTAGGGAGTGATGAAACGGGTCTGGATTTTAGTGACTCCTCTCAGTAGAGAAGTAATCTGATCTTAGTCCAAATGTTGGACATTGATCTGAATGTGATTCAGATTCAATGAGAAGATTAGATTTACGGTCTTGATTTAATCAAGCATCTACGGGAGGCCCGAGATCTGGATTTGAGATGTGATCTCAATATCCATGTCACTATACGTGGAACAATACAATCGCCATGTCCTTATCTCCAAGTATTCGCGGAGAAAGCGCATTATCCTTGAAAGAGTTCATGGATAATTCTATTGTTGATATATGTATCCGAGCATTGAGAAAATGGATAATTAAATGTGATTTAATTATCATGAATAATATGAATTTGATTCATATTATAAGGAGAGTTATCTTAGATAATTAAATGTGATTTAATTATCAAAGATGTGAATAATGTGAATGTGATTCATATTATAAAGAGATCCAAGATGATTAAATATGATTTAGTTATCAAGGATAAGAATAATGTGGATAGTAATATCCAATTATTCATAATATATTATAAATGCGATTTATAATGTATTAGAGAGAGTTAATTATAATTTATATGTGTTGATTAATTATTATGTGTATTGGATACACATTGTGTAATTAATTGACAATGTAAATTATATATTGTTTTGGGTTGTGAATTTGATTCACAATTTTCCTATGGCAAGATTGCAATATTCTCAAATATAATTATGAATTATTTTTTGAAGAATAAAAAGCCAACAAAAGTTGTTGGAAATAAATAGAGGAGATTTTCAAGGAGATATGCAATCTCATGGATTTCCATGAGATTGCTCTCTCCATGGAAAGAGGGGGGGCGGCACATCATTCCCAAAAGGAATGTGTGGCCGTCCACATGGAAAGAGCATGGAGATGAAATCTCCATGCACATTCTCTCCTTATTTATTGGATTGATTTTGGATTAATTTGTATTTGATTTTGTCAAATATATTTTGATCTAAATTTGTTGGTTTTACCAACAACAATCTTAGCCATTGGATTGACATAAATCAATCTCACCCATTGATTTTACATGTCACATGGATTGAGATCCATGGATCCCAAAACCCTATAAATAGAGAGGCATACCCATGCTCTCTCTTTACACATAATGCTTGAGAAGCATCTCTCTCTCTCTCTTTCTCTCTAGAGGTCAGCCCTCTCTCTCCCTCTCATGGACGTCCACCATGGATGCCATGGAGAGGATCTCCATCGCCGCAGCGTCGTCGTTATGCTGCCCGTTCTTCTGCTCGTGGATCTCCATCTCCTTCGGTGCGCCTCGCTCGTGAAGAAGACGTTGGATCTCGTGTGTCGAGATCAGGAGATCCGCCGCTTGGATCATCAACATGGATTGCGAGAAGCACGCGGTTCATCCCCGCGCTCGCAAGCGTCTTCTCCGTCGGATCGGACTTGAGACAGGAGGTCTCTTCGTTTAGAGACTCGATCGCAACCACGCTTCAAGAGGTAATCCTATTACTTGTTTGTGGTTTAGACGAAACGATTTGAGAAGTGTTCTTGGATCATGTGGTTTCGTCGTATAAAAAATTTTAGAATTCCGCTGCATCGAGCAACTAGTGCGACTAGTCGCTCCTCGTCGTATTCGATACGACGCTCACGTTTCCGTGATGCGCTTGAGGATCTAACCATATCCTTCAAGATCATGACGGATGTTTCTGATTTTGTCGTAGGGGTTGTTCTAGGATAGAGGAGGGATGTCATATACTATGCTAGACGGACTTTGGATACCACTCAGCAGAATTATATCGTACTGAGAAGGAGATGCTAGTCGTGGTTTTTGCTTTGGACAAGTTCAGATCATATATTATTGGATCCCGAGTGGCAATATTTATATATCACACCTCTATTCGATGCCTCGTGGCAAAGAATGATGACAAAGCCAGATTGACCAGATGGATCCTTCTACTCCAGGAGTTTGATATTGAGATTAAGGATAAGCCTGGAGTTAATAATGTGTTGGCAGATCATGTGACGCTCCTAGGATCCGGGTACTCGGCAAACCAATCCACTCACATACATTCCACATTCGAATATTTGCCATTCACAAAAGTAGGAGAAAATACCAACATGCGTATGAATTTAAATTTTTTGCTTCACATTCAACATATTCACATTCCATACATTCCATTCATTGCATACACCAATTCTATTACATTCCATTGATCATTTCCATGCCCACAAAAATATACATGTAAGCATAAATATAAATATCCACATTTATACATTACATGCCATGTCTCTCAACAAAAATGCCACATGTGAAGAAGGATAGTAAAACTACCAACAACTGTACCACAAAAAGTGTCGTGAAGCTGCACAAAAATGGTGATGTCCCCGAAGCTTTTCACTGCTGCGGACCTGCGGATTCACACGTAGGTACGTTATGAGCAAAGTTGCCCAATACGAATTAAACAAAATTATACAACAACAAACAAGATATATTTTAAATGTGTGCAAAAGAACAACTGTGTAACTCGTCTCACAAAGAATTACATTTTGATTTTTATTGTTGATCTGGATATGGATATGACTAATAAAACTTCGTGGATAGTCTGTGGTCTTGGTCTGGATGAGACCTCACACTATGACTCTAAGGTAAAAGAAAACATTTTAGGTTTGGTGTACCTCTGTAGGCATGTGGTGGGGTACAATGCATCCTAACTAAGTTCGCAACACGTCTACTCAGCCCTACTTCCCAATGATACTTCAAATTAACAATTTAGATTCCAACCCGCAAATGACCGCGACAATCCAATCTTCCTTATGCACAGAAGATTCACGTCCCATCCCCAACTTCATTAACCACATTTCCCAGAACTCCTCTCTTTAGCGTTCCCACTCGGAATACCGACCAATGTGGCCTACAATGGCCTGTACACGAGTGTTAACTCTAAGTGACAAGCGAAGCACTAGCCGACCAATCATGACTACTTGGCCCGTGCTCAAGCATCGGGCTAAAACACGCAAATGTCGAGGCCAACACCTTCAGATTAGCACCTCATTGTGCCAAGCAACATGTCCCCCAACCATCGCAGCTACAATAATAGTTGGGATCGCGGTTAGCTGGCTTCTACCCGAGGCCCCAAGGGTGCATGCCCATCCCTTGGTGGATCTATCTCCATCTACCCTAGCATCATAAGCACACACAAAGATTTAATTTGAGATGTTTTATATACTTTATTCTGATAAATCAAAATGATAATGTAGGAATATGCATAACTTTGCACCTCATACTGAATATATATCGACGAGATTCAAATGCCTAATAAACTTGATGCTTCAAAACTGACATAATTGATGCAGTTCAAGCAAACTTCACAACATAAGTTTCAATCTACTTCATCTACCCATTCGTCATCCAAAGTTCCATTGTTAAATAAAAAAAAACAATCAAGACTTGATGTGTCCACGTAAGTTAATTCCAAACAATCTATTGTATAATTGTGCTTCCCAAACAAACAAATTTAGTATTATGATTGATGCAACCTTCCCAAACACATTTTCATGGGAAAGACATCATAGGACCAAATAGGATTCCATAGAACAAAAGGCTATAATGGATAGAAATGTGTTGATATATTAAATTGAATGAAACTGGATGTGTACACGGTCACCAGAGATTGAGAAGCAAGTAGAGGTGATCCAAGAATCCTTAGAATGAAGCTCTCAGAAAAAAGAGAGGATGCAGTACAATCTTACCTTACAGTAATGGCTTATAGCAAAATAGCTAAATACGTAGAAGAGAATTTGGAGATACGGACAGAGACATTCACCCGGACCCACAACCATCTATTCCAAGTCCACCCTACCAGTTCGAGTACTTATGCCAATGGTAAGATTACATAGTTGACTTCGTATATATGTTTATCTCCTATAATAGATTTCAATAAAGTAAAAAGTGCTTAGGTTAATCTCCATGTTATTTACTTTAGAAGATAGGCTTATCTTCAGCTCATTTCTTTTTACAGCTTGTACTTCTTTACCATTCTTATGCTCCCATTAGAATTCTCAAGAGGTTGTGGGATCCCAATTAATTGTCACTTTTTAAAAGGAGATATCGGTCAGTTAGAGCACAAAGGATTCTAAGATATTGGAAGAAGCACCATTGCTATCAAACCACAATGCAGAACCATCATTATATTTTGGGAGGCTTATCTACATTGATTAACCAAAATCACAGTAGTCTCCATGAAAGGATCTTACGTCAATGAAGCCATACAATCAGGTTCAGATATTGGTCAACTGATATTAAGGGATTGGTAGATAGTACTCCCTACATCTCCAACCATATTCAAGCATATTATTATCATTTCTCTTTGCAGATTTCAATTTCATAAACATGTGCTCGTGTAAGAAGTGGTGTACTTTGATGATGGTATCCCGTCATGTTAAGTTACAATATCAGTGCACTGAAGCGTAGTGATTTTTTCCCCTCAGGTCCCTGTGCTATTTGTTCACAACATAATAGATATTTGGGTAAAATATGATTTGTCGGCTGTAAGCACCCGACCATCCATCAAGACTGCAAAACTCAACACTTTACTTTGAGTCACATGAGAAGCATACAGTCAATGGGAGCTAAAGAAACTCACATTTTCAAAAGAACTATAAGAGCTCAATCCATTATTCTTTAAAAAAACAAAGAAAAGTTATAATGCAGTTGTAGACGATATGATGTAAGAACTCAACGGCTCTACGAATGTTCTAATACATAGGTTCAAAATTCGCATGAAACCCGCAACAAAAGGAAGGGAAAATCATGCCTCAAGAAGAATCGAAACCTCGTTTTCTCCTCCCACAAAGAACATTGCGGATGGTGCTCCTAATCGCGAGATGACCGCACACGGGGATGTGTTGGACTTTCTCTACACGATTGCAGCTTTGGATCGCCGATTCAAGATACACTGTGACGTTCCGACGAGGAAGAGGGATGAGGGAGAGCTGCAGGTCGAAGGAGCAAGGGCATGGGCATTTTGGACGAGATGGGGAAGGGTTTATTGGTTTGGACCCGGATTCGGATCCGGGTTCGGGTCTGAAGGATATGGAGAGATCCTCAAGCGCATCACGGAAGCGTGATCGTCGTATCGGATACGACGAAGAACGACTAGTCGCACTAGTTGTTCGGTGCAGCGGAATTTAAAAAAATTTATTCGATGAAACCACATGATCCAAGAACCATTCTCGGATCGTTTCATCTAAAACCACAACAAGTATAATGCAATACCTCTTGAAGCGTGGTTGATCGAGTCTCTAAGAGAAGAGACCTCCTGTCTCAAGTCCGATCGTCGGAGAGATCGCTTGCGAGCGCGGGGATGAACCGCGGTGTCCTTGCAATCCAAGATGTTGATCCATGCGCGGTTGCTCCTGATCTCGACACACGAGATCGTACGTCTCCTTCGCGAGTGCAGCACTCCAAGTAGACGAAGAACCGCAGAGCGTCGAGGCGGCGGCACGAGGGCGCGGGCGACGACAATCCTCTCCACCAAGATGGTCGGCCACCAAGATGAGAGGGCAAGAGGGGGCGTCGACTATGAGAAAGAGAGTGAGAGAGAGTTTTTCTACAATAGCATGTGTAAAGAGAGAGCCAAGTATGCTTCTCTATTTATAGGGTTTTGGGATCCATGGATCTCAATCCATGTGCCTCATAAAATCAATGGTTGAGATTGATTTATGATAATCCAATGGTCAAGATTGTTGTTGGTAAAAGCCAACAACTTATGATTTAATTTTGATTAAATATATTTGATAAATCAAATATACATTAATACCAAATCAAACCAATCAAATAAGAAGTGAGATAACAATTAAGAGCCTCCTTCCCATTAGGGAGAGGGGGACGACCACCAAGTCCTAAAGAGAATTGGTGCCGCCCCCCCCTCTTCCTTATGGGGAGGGCAATCCCATGGATTACATGGGATTGCATATCTCTTAATTTATCTCTCTACTTATTTTCTCAACAATTTTTATTCACCAAAAATAATTCTCAATTAATTTTGGGAATATTGCAATCTTGACATTGGAATATTGTGAATCACATTCACAACCCAAAACAAAATGTAATTTACATTTTCAATTAATTAGACAATGTGTATCCAATACACATTAATAATTAATCTACTAATATAAATTATATTTAACTCTCTCTAATACATTATAAATCACATTTATAATATATTAGGAATAATTGGATATTACTATCCACATTATTCTTATCCATAATAATTAAATCACATTTAATTATATCGGATAATTTCTCATACATCATGATAATTAAATCACATTTAATTATCAACTTCTCTTTGCTTAGATCTCATGGAATTGTTCTCAAACCATTTAAGAACAATGCTATTTCTCCTCAGATACTTGGAGATAAGGACAGGGTGATTGTATTGTTCCACGTATAGTGACTTGGATATTGAGATCACATCTCATATCCAGATCCCATGGACCTCTCATAGATGCTTGATTAAATCAAGACCGTAAACCTAATCTTCTCATTGCATCTGAATCTCATTCAGATCAATGTCCAGCACATGGACTAAGATTAGGT
This sequence comes from Ottelia alismoides, assembly GCA_037367405.1. Classification (NCBI taxonomy): domain Eukaryota; kingdom Viridiplantae; phylum Streptophyta; class Magnoliopsida; order Alismatales; family Hydrocharitaceae; genus Ottelia; species Ottelia alismoides. The sequence goes on from JAZKJV010006430.1 coordinate 103,851, forward strand.
CACTTCTCTCATGAGAGGAGTCACTAAAATCCAGACCTGTTTCATCACTCCCTCGGAATGGAAGCGTCATGGTTATACAATCGTTTATGATCAAATCACCCTTCAGGTATTCCTAATACCTGCACATCCTGCATACTGGAAGACTTATGATCATCATGAAGATAAAGATCACTTTTACACTATCATCTTCATAGTATGATCATTAAGTTTCTCAATCTTGGTCCTTGGGATATGGTACAGATCATATGCTTTCACAAAGCATATATCTTACCTTCAAATTCATATCATGCTTCTAAAGCATGATGACCATGCATGGAATTTGTTCAATCCCAATACCTCATGAGTGAGCTCATGTCTCCCGGTTCGTAAGTGAACCTGTATGATCCCTTTGAGAGATCATATTACTCATATGCCCTTACATGCACACCAGCTCGCCGGTGTATAGACCTTGATTAGGTCATCAACCTATTGGTCTGCCAAATGTACATGCTCAGACATATAGTAATATATCTGTCTCTGGTCAGAGGATGTTTGCCTGTGATGTGACAGTATTCATCATAGGTCTTTGGTTATCTCGATCTCGTTAAGTCAACTCATTGACTCAACTAATCTGATACCTCCGAATCAATATTCCTATGCAGAGGACCTGCATCAAGAGGTCGATCAGATATCAGTCTAATGAGATGGAATTGCCATCTCCCACTCAGACTGGAGATCACTACTTGTTAATCATTTGATGATGCTTGATGAGTCCTCTATTTAACTCCTTAGATATTCATCCAAGCATCAGCCTCTATGATTCAATCATTGAATCAACAGCTGTATGATTATCAAGTTGGCCATGGTACATAACCCTTATTGTACAGAGGGACCTTATAGTGCATTCATTCATTCAATATCAGAAAGGGAGTGAAACAAAATCAATAACTTTTATTGATGAATCATTTATTACAATAACATTTATTGTAGGAATGGTTCGCCTCGGGCTCACATTGCTAACAATCTCCCACTAGCCCTCAGAACCATTCAGGAACAAGCCTTAAACCCATACTCATTACATGCTGGTCAAAAACCTTCTGCGTCAGAGGTTTGGTAAGAGGATCAGCAACGTTGTCGGCGGAGGCCACCTTGGTGATGATGATGTCACCACGCTTTTGTATCTCCCGAATGATGTGGTATTTCCTTTCTACGTGCTTGCTCTTCTGATGCCATCTGGGTTCCTTTGCCTGGGCAATGGCTCCCGTGTTATCACAGAGTAGCGGGATGGGAGTATCAGAGGAAACTACGCCAAGCTCCTGGACGAACTTGCGCAACCACACCGCCTCCTTTGTAGCATCCGATGCGGCAATGTATTCGGCTTCTGTTGTTGAATCTGTCGTAGTGTCCTGCTTCTTGCTTCTCCAGCTCACAGCACCACCGTTCAACAGGAACACAAACCCTGATGTCGACTTTCGATCATCAATATCTGATTGGAAGTCAGAATCTGTATATCCCAAGACTTGGAGATCACCATCTCCATAGACCAAGATGTAATGTTGCGTCCGTCTAAGATATTTGAATATGTTCTTTACTGCATTCCAGTGTTGTTCTCCATAGCAGGATTGGTAACGGCTTACCACTCCCACTGCATGGCAGATATCTGGCCTAGTACACATCATGGCATACATTAAGCTTCCTATGGCCGATGCATAAGGACATCCAGCCATGGCCTTCCTTTCCTCAACAGTTTGAGGAGCCATTCCTTTAGACAGGTGGATACCATGTCTTAAGGGTAGGAATCCTTTCTTGGAACTATCCATACGAAATCGTTCAAGAATCTTCTTAATGTATCCTTGTTGTGACAATCCCAATATCCTCTTCTCTCGGTTTCTGAACAGCTTCAGACCCAAGATGTAAGAGGCTTCTCCAAGATCTTTCATCTCAAAGGTATTGGACAGCCAAATCTTCACACTGGTCATCATCCCTGTATCATTCCCAATGATAAGGATGTCATCTACATAAAGCACTATGAATACAATGGCGCTCCCACTAAGCTTCTTGTACACACAAGGTTCATCAGGATTCTGCACAAAATCATAACTCTTTATGGTTTCGTCAAATCTGATGTTCCAACTACGAGAAGCTTGTTTGAGCCCATAGATGGATTTCTTCACCTTGCATACTTTGCCATCCTCAGTTATGAATCCCTGGGGCTGCTCCATGTAGATATCCTCCTCGAGGTATCCATTGAGGAAAGCCGTCTTGACGTCCATCTGCCAGATGTCGTAGTCAAGATATGCAGCTATAGCTAGCAGTGCCCTGATGGATTTAAGCATAGCCACAGGAGAGAACGTCTCATCGTAGTCGATGCCTTCCCTCTGTGTGTAGCCCTTGGCTACGAGCCGTGCCTTGAAAGTCTCTACTTTCCCATCAGGTCCCCACTTTCTCTTGAAGATCCATTTGCACCCAATGGGTTTTACCCCTTTAGGTGGATCCTCTAGGGTCCATACACCATTCTTATGCATGGAGTCAATTTCTGACTTCATTGCTAGCATCCATCTATCCATGTCATGATCCGCGAGTGCCTCATCAAATGAAGTAGGATCACAGTCAGTTTCACCTGACACATGGAATCCATACCTTTCAGGTGGTGCAACCACCCTCGAACTCCTTCGAAGAGGTATGGGTGTATCATCTTTATTTACTTCTTCAGTTTCTGGTTCAGGAAGCTCAGAATCCTCAGGAGATTCAATGAGTTCCTTTACTTCATATTTATCTTGACTCTTAAGGAAATCATTCTCCAGAAATTTCACATCTCTAGAAACAAAAACCTTCTGAGTCTCAGGGTCATAGAGTTGGTATCCAATACCATCTCTAACATACCCTATGAAGTAACACTCACGAGAGCGAGATTCTAGCTTGCTTGCATCCACATTCTTTGCATGGACCAAGCATCCCCAAACCCTCAAGTGATTAACACTAGGTTTGGTTCCATACCATAGCTCATGAGGAGTCTTAGGTACAGATTTGCTAGGAATCTTATTCAGGATATATATTGCAGTCTCTACTGCATATCCCCAGAAACTAAGTGGTAAATGTGCTTTACTCATCATTGAACGAACCATATCCATGATGGTTCTGTTGCGTCTTTCAGCAACACCATTAAGTTGGGGAGTTCCAGGAGGAGTGAGATTGGAAATAATTCCATTCTCTTTAAGGTATTCCTTAAATTCATCTGATAGGTACTCGCCACCTCGATCAGATCGAATTCGTTTAATCTTCCTATCGGTTTGGTTCTCAACAAAAGCCTTGAATTCTTTGAACTTTTCAAAGGTTTCAGATTTATGACGTAATAGGAAGATAAACCCGTATCGCGAATGGTCATCAATAAATGTCAAATAATATCGATATCCATTTCGGGTCGCGGTACTGAAGGGACCGCATACATCAGTATGTATTAGGTCAATAATACCTTCACATCTTGTAACCTTGTTACGAAAAGGCATCCTGGTCATTTTTCCTTGAATGCAATTCTTGCAAGTAGGCAAAGGTTGAACCTGTAGAAAGTCTAAAGGTCCATCCTTAATTAATCTATTGATCTTATCAACAGACAAATGACCAAGCCTTTGATGCCAAATCTCATTTGAGAGATTTTCATTCTCCCTGGATCTTTTAGGGTTTTTATTAGTGCTTGTAACATTCATAACACATTTATCAATGCACAATTCATAGAGTCCTCCAGAAGTCAAAATACCATCTGCAATATATTTATCATAACGGTTTATGACTAATTTATTACAGAACAGGAATGAATACCCACTTCTAACTAACTTAGATACAGATATTAGATTCCTTCTGACTTCAGGTACATAAAGACACTCTTTAAGTACTAGGACTCTACCACTAGATAATGATAGTCTGCAGGTCCCGACGGCGACTGCTGCAACACTTGCATCAGATCCCATCTGGATGACTATCTCCCCTTCCTCAAGCTGTCTAGTTTCCTGAAACAAATGCAACAAATTGCATACATGAACAGAAGCACCAGAATCAACTACCCAACTTCCTTCTCGTCCAACGAGAAAGCTGGTTTCAATGATGAATGTAGATTTCATACCTGCTGGGGCTTTACCTTTGTCGACCGACTTCAGGTAATCCGGGCAATTACGCCTCCAGTGCCCCGACTTCTTGCAGTGGTGACAGACGTCGGTTTTCTTCGACGCCATTAGAGTGGATGCATTGGAAGACGAGGCAACACTTTGTCCCTTCTTCTTTCTCTTCTGGGCCGGGCCCTTCCGAGAACCTTGCTTCCGACCGCGCTTCCCTTTGACCTGTGCAACCATTGCAGTGCCAGAGGGACCATCTTTCTTCATTACGTCTTCTGCAGACTTTAATGCAGCAAGAAGCCCAGCATTTGTCAGTTCCAGCTTATTCATGTGGAATGACACTACAAAGTTATTGAAAGATTTGGGCAATGATAGCAGAATGAAATCAGATTGCATGTCTGCATCCATCGTCGCCCCTAGAGTTTCAAGCTCTGACAAGTACCCAAACATTTTGAGTACATGATCGCGGACCGAGGTCCCTTCCTGCATCTTACAGCGAAGAAGATCTTTCATAACATTGTACCGCTGGGTGCGGTTAATGTCACCAAACATATCCTTCAGATTCTGCATGATATCCTGGCAAGTACTCATCTCCACATGTTGCTTCTGAAGAACATTGGAGAGGGAACCCAAGATATAGCATCTAGCCAAGACATGATCTTCATCATACTTGTCATTATATGCTTTGTCTTCCTTAGATTTAGGGTTTTCAAGTTTGTCTTCATGGAGCACATAACTGATGCGCTCTGCTGAAAGCACAAGCTCCAAATTACGGATCCAATCCGAGTAATTTGGTCCGGTCAATTGGTTGACCTCCAGAAGCCTATTCAGTGGGTTCATGGCCTTCATTTTCTGAAATTGAGAATGCACTATATTAGAACATATAATCATATATTCAATTTAATTTTATTTGATTAAGGCATTTTAAATCAAATTAGTCTTGCTATGTCAACTATGAAAGTTTATTCCCTTATTCACTTTCAAAGTAGGAGATATACTTACCGATATATCTCAAGCAAGAACTGGGATCTCCTCTTTATCTTTGTTACATCCCAATAATATGAGAAACTGCAACTCCAATAAAGAGAAGCGGGAACACATTCCGCCTTGCAAGTCCAACTTGCATTCCCAATTCGGTCTTTAATACCCAGGCCCACCACCCCTAAGGTGATGTTGACCTGTCATTAATTGAACCAACCGTCAACAGGATTAGAACTCGCTATACGCAATCCAATATCGCCCCAATAATATGAGGATCCGATATTGGGGTCACTACGCATACGGCCTTACTCTTTCGAGAAGTGAAGAGTCCGATCCAGATGCGCTTGTATATAGGAGCTGTCACTACGTACAGGCGTCTCCTATATACAATCCCTGGCGACGGAAACCCTTCGCCTTGACGGGAGACCATGGATGTCACTTATGTGATCCTCCACTTCTTATTCAAATTTAAATTAATTACTATGAATCATATTCATATAATCAATTCTTCCAAGGGAATTATCAACTCCAATCATATTAGAGTATTCTCAATTGGATATAATTAACTTAATCATATTAAATTAATTATCAATCCAATTTAATCAATCAAACATAGTTTTATGCTTGAATATACATATATGATATAATTCTCAAAGTACGTATTAATTCGAATTTTAATAATTAGAAAAATACATCATAATCCCTCGGACATTATCCCGGCCCTACCCGCTGTCATGGCCAGTACCGACGGGAGTGGGGCGGACCACATACGTTGCAACCCGCTGACCCAGCGATCCCCGACTAGACACCATATCCACCTCGGGAAAGGATAATGCCAAATTGATTATTTTGTACTTGAGATGATCATCGGTTTTTCAACCGAAATTATACCATATAGTAATCAAAACAATTTTGATTTTAAGGAAATTTGCTAGGCAAATTCCCAAGTCCTATTCAAGCAAGAAGTTTGATGATTGTAGTTCCAATCAAGGTTTAGATCAAATCTAATCATCTAATTGGTTGGGGCCAAGTCAATTAGGCAAATAATCATGTTTCAATATTTCACAAATATTTTTCAAGATTATTTCACGAAATTAACAATTAATTTCTCTAATTGACAATCACTTGGTTCTAGATTAGGAAGGCAATTTCAGCAGTGACCCCTACTTACTAAAATTGACATATCTCAATCATATTAAATCCAAATTAAGCAAAGTCAATTTCTAAAGTTTGCTAATTTTATTTAGGACAGAACCTAAGTGATGTTTCACGCATTTCGAGGCAAGTCTAAACAGTAATTAACATTTTAATCACGTTCAGATTCACAGTTCTCGCAACAGTGCATACATGTCCATTAAAACGACCATATCTCGAGCATACGAAATCCGATTTACGCAAACTCAGATCCTATGGTTTCCTTATTTAATGGGGAACATAATCCAATAAAAATTTCGTGTTTAAACAATTTAAACAGTGCCGAATTTCTTCACTAAACAGATCTGCGAAATCAAATGCGATGAAAACTTTCGCGACCTAAACGAACCCAAGTCGTCCTTGGTTGACGAATCACTATTCGAAACCATCGACCTAAGGCTCTGATACCACTTGAAGGATATGGAGAGATCCTCAAGCGCATCACGGAAGCGTGATCGTCGTATCGGATACGACGAAGAACGACTAGTCGCACTAGTTGTTCGGTGCAGCGGAATTTAAAAAAATTTATTCGATGAAACCACATGATCCAAGAACCATTCTCGGATCGTTTCATCTAAAACCACAACAAGTATAATGCAATACCTCTTGAAGCGTGGTTGATCGAGTCTCTAAGAGAAGAGACCTCCTGTCTCAAGTCCGATCGTCGGAGAGATCGCTTGCGAGCGCGGGGATGAACCGCGGTGTCCTCGCAATCCAAGATGTTGATCCAAGCGCGGTTGCTCCTGATCTTGACACACGAGATCGTACGTCTCCTTCGCGAGTGCAGCACTCCAAGTAGACGAAGAACCGCAGAGCGTCGAGGCGGCGGCACGAGGGCGCGGGCGACGACAATCCTCTCCACCAAGATGGTCGGCCACCAAGATGAGAGGGCAAGAGGGGGCGTCGACTATGAGAAAGAGAGAGAGAGAGTTTTGCTACAATAGCATGTGTAAAGAGAGAGCCAAGTATGCTTCTCTATTTATAGGGTTTTGGGATCCATGGATCTCAATCCATGTGCCTCATAAAATCAATGGTTGAGATTGATTTATGATAATCCAATGGTCAAGATTGTTGTTGGTAAAAGCCAACAACTTATGATTTAATTTTGATTAAATATATTTGATAAATCAAATATACATTAATACCAAATCAAACCAATCAAATAAGAAGTGAGATAATAATTAAGAGCCTCCTTCCCATTAGGGAGAGGGGGACGGCCACCAAGTCCTAAAGAGAATTGGTGCCGCCCCCCCTCTTCCTTATGGGGAGGGCAATCCCATGGATTACATGGGATTGCATATCTCTTAATTTATCTCTCTACTTATTTTCCCAACAATTTTTATTCACCAAAAATAATTCTCAATTAATTTTGGGAATATTGCAATCTTGACATTGGAATATTGTGAATCACATTCACAACCCAAAACAAAATGTAATTTACATTTTCAATTAATTAGACAATGTGTATCCAATACACATTAATAATTAATCTACTAATATAAATTATATTTAACTCTCTCTAATACATTATAAATCACATTTATAATATATTAGGAATAATTGGATATTACTATCCACATTATTCTTATCCATAATAATTAAATCACATTTAATTATATCGGATAATTTCTCATACATCATGATAATTAAATCACATTTAATTATCAACTTCTCTTTGCTTAGATCTCATGGAATTGTTCTCAAACCATTTAAGAACAATGCTATTTCTCCTCAGATACTTGGAGATAAGGACAGGGTGATTGTATTGTTCCACGTATAGTGACTTGGATATTGAGATCACATCTCATATCCAGATCCCATGGACCTCTCATAGATGCTTGATTAAATCAAGACCGTAAACCTAATCTTCTCATTGCATCTGAATCTCATTCAGATCAATGTCCAGCACATGGACTAAGATTAGGTCACTTCTCTCATGAGAGGAGTCACTAAAATCCAGACCTGTTTCATCACTCCCTCGGAATGGAAGCGTCATGGTTATACAATCGTTTATGATCAAATCACCCTTCAGGTATTCCTAATACCTGCACATCCTGCATACTGGAAGACTTATGATCATCATGAAGATAAAGATCACTTTTACACTGTCATCTTCATAGTATGATCATTAAGTTTCTCAATCTTGGTCCTTGGGATATGGTACAGATCATATGCTTTCACAAAGCATATATCTTACCTTCAAATTCATATCATGCTTCTAAAGCATGATGACCATGCATGGAATTTGTTCAATCCCAATACCTCATGAGTGAGCTCATGTCTCCCGGTTCGTAAGTGAACCTGTATGATCCCTTTGAGAGATCATATTACTCATATGCCCTTACATGCACACCAGCTCGCCGGTGTATAGACCTTGATTAGGTCATCAACCTATTGGTCTGCCAAATGTACATGCTCAGACATATAGTAACATATCTGTCTCTGGTCAGAGGATGTTTGCCTGTGATGTGACAGTATTCATCATAGGTCTTTGGTTATCTCGATCTCGTTAAGTCAACTCATTGACTCAACTAATCTGATACCTCCGAATCAATATTCCTATGCAGAGGACCTGCATCAAGAGGTCGATCAGATATCAGTCTAATGAGATGGAATTGCCATCTCCCACTCAGACTGGAGATCACTACTTGTTAATCATTTGATGATGCTTGATGAGTCCTCTATCTAACTCCTTAGATATTCATCCAAGCATCAGCCTCTATGATTCAATCATTGAATCAACAGCTGTATGATTATCAAGTTGGCCATGGTACATAACCCTTATTGTACAGAGGGACCTTATAGTGCATTCATTCATTCAATATCAGAAAGGGAGTGAAACAAAATCAATAACTTTTATTGATGAATCATTTATTACAATAACATTTATTGTAGGAATGGTTCGCCTCGGGCTCACATTGCTAACAGGGTCCAAATATGGCTTGTACCCCTCATCGCTAAAATGATTGTAACTCGGGCTCCCGAACTCGGATTTTTTTGTTCTTGGACTTGTTGGATAGCTATCGACGAGCTCTACGCAATGGACTACTCAAATAAATTTTTTTTATGCTGTAATAATAGCAGATTTGTAATTAAGTCCATATCCAGCTAGATTTTGCAGTTATGTCACTGGTCGGGTTTCGGGGTTTCACAGATCACCTCTCCCATTTAGAGAGCCTTGAGGATTCTGATCATATTGCACCTATTACTGAGACCTTCCCAAACGAGGAGATCCTTGCTATCGCCTCACTCCCATGGTACGCCGACATTGTGAACTATCTTGTTGCCAAGAAAGTTCCACAAGGTTGGCCTAGGCAGCGAGTTGAGACTTTCCTTGTGAAAGCCAAGTCGTACCATTGGGAGGATCCCATCCTTTATCATGAAGGAGAGGATACCGTCTGGTGATGGTGCATTCCTCAGGAGGAGCACCATAGCGTCCTCACATACTGCCACAAGCTTGAGGCAGGAGGATATCATTCTGGGAGGAGGACAACACAGAAAGTGCTCCAATCCGATCTATGGTGGCCTACCCTCTTCAACGATTCTGATGAATTCGTGAAGAGGTATACTTACTATCAGAGGATGGGCACCTGTGGACAACGTAATATGATGCCAATGCAGCACATTCACTTCTGTGAGGTTTTTGATGCGTGAGGCATCGATTTCGTAGGTCCATTCCCTAAGAGTTAGGTATTTGAGTACATTGTGCTTGTTGTGGATTATGTGAGTCATTGGATTGATGCCATCTCCGCTCGAACCGTAGATGCTAAGATCATTTACAGATTTTTTAGGAAAAACATCATTCACAGTTCGGGGTACCTAGAGTTTTGATATCTGACGGGGCGACTCACTTTATCAACGACAAGGTAAAGGCCCTTGCTAATGACTTCAGCATTGACCATCTTGTTGCCACTCCATATCAACCTCATACGAATGGTCTTGTTGAAGTATTGAATAGGGAGATCAAGACTATATTGCAGAAGGTTGTCTTCCTAGATCGAAAGGATTGGTCACAGCTTTTGGAATCGATCTTGTGGGCCTATCAGACTTCCTTCAAGACACCTTTGGGTACATCTCCCTTTCGTCTCGTTTATGGCAAGCCATGCCCTTTACTTGTGGAGATCAAGCACAAGTCACTATGGGCAGTCATTGAGCTATTTTTGGATCCCAAGAGTATAGGAGACCAGAGGAAAGCAGAGTTGGCAGCTCTGGAGGAGTTAAGAGATACAGCCTTTTCGAGTAGCCTACAATAGGATGTGAGAATGAAGATATGGCATGATTCTCATATCAGCCATAAATAGTTTGAGTCAAACTAGAGAGTATGATTATTCGAAGCTAGGTTGAGATAATTTCCAAGGAACTTTTAAAGCAAATGGAAGGGACCATACTCGGTCCGAAAGGTGCACGACAACGGAAGCATTGATATATCTGAAGTGTCACCTGATTTCACCTTTTCAGTTAACGGTCGGTGCCTGAAACTATATCTTGATCATGATCCATTGATCGTTGATGTTTCCCCTATTCATTTTACATGAAATGTGGTCTTTGACTCACATCATTTTCATCTCATGCCTGATTATCACTTCTCTTCCGCAGTTGTATAGATCCAGTTGTCCATATCACTCTTTTTTTTGTCTAATATCCCATCTTCATCTTATGATTATGCTATACTTAGGGGGGTATAAAACTTGTGATTATTCATTTGATTCTTTTTACCTCTGTTTTGCTGCCTCTACTTAGGGATATTTTACCCTAAGTATAGGGGAGGTAAACCCTCTACATCCTAACCCTTGGTTTTCCCCTTGTGTACAGACTTCTATACTTAGGATTATTTGATCCTAAATATATAGGGATCACTAATCCCTATTCATTACATTCTTTCATTCGTCGTTGTAGTATAGCCCTTCTTTTCACTTCCCAATACTCAGCACGAGTTATGTCTTCCTTTCATCGCTCTTTGATCACTCTGAGGACATCATTCGAGCTAAGTATAGGGATGTCGTATATATTGTATATATACTTTAGCCACAACTCGTATTTTGTGTGAGTGTGTTAATAAAATAAAATGGCTGAAAATCATAAACTAAATATCATAAAAATTTTAAAAAATTTCTTGTACATAAATGTTTGTAAATAGTTTTTTGTAAAAATTAATTTTGTACAAATATTTGAAAATTTGTTTTGATTGTAAAATATTGGTAAATATTTTTGTATCAAAATTATGTATATAGTACAATTTTTTTGAAAAATGTTTGGAAAACAAAAGTTTGCAAAAATTTGTTTGTAATTGTTTGTAAATGTTCTGCAAAACATCCCCTACCTTGCATTCAAAAATTTTTCATAAAAATTTGCATGTTTTAAAAAATTGCATAAAAAGAGTTTTGTACATAGTTGCTTGTATATTCTTCTGAATCATAGTTGACATTTAAACTAGTCTGGAACTAAATTAGAAAATGAAGCTTGGTTAAGACCTTAATCCACATATCTTAAAGGAACCTTATAGGATTTGGGGTTAAGAATTTTCATGTCTATAGCGGCTTAATTCTTTGAGTCCACTAGACTATGTTCACATGTCATCTTGGTGAACCTAAGTATAGCACTTAACAATGCACGCAAGACTCTCAGAGACAATGGCTTGACTTGGACACACACCTTGCACGTAGCTCAACATGGATGATGTGGTGAGGAGGAAGAATTCTTTGGCTTGGGGTAGCATACAAGGGTATTACTTCTAAGTAGAACCTCTTGTCTTCCTCTAAGGAAGGATGTGCACCTCAACCTGGTTTAGTAGCATTGAGGTCTAAAGACAGGAGTTTGTGGGTTGTAATAATGCTTCAAAAGATGCATAGTCTACTGGATCAAGAAGAAAAACTCCTTATATACATGTTGCACCATGTAAAATATGTTGTATGTATTCACATTGGAAAAAAATGTGTGCAAAAATATGAAAAACTCCAAAAAAGGGGACAAGCATGATTGAAAATAAAATGCCTGTCAGAGTGTATATAGTGAATAAGCAAAGCTTATGTATTCCACCTTCTCATTTCATGGAAGCTTGTAGTTGGAGACTTAGCTACATTGTCTATCCTCCAAGGGATGTGTGGCTACACTGGTCTCGGTCCATTCTCTTCTTTCCCCTTTTCTTGAGCTGGTTGAACTTGAACTTAGAAGGAAATACCCTGCAACTCGAAGAAAGAGCTGCTAGACTGGGGAATTAGAGTTACCTTGTTAATGGAGGTTGATTCTTTATCATTTCTGAGGTGGGGAGCTACATATTACTTACACAGTATAAGGAAAGATGAATAGTCATTAGATTTTGTGTATGTAGACTTGTTTAGACATAGAGGAGTCTTCACTATAGAATTGTGGAACTTAGAGGCTATTGAGTCTTAAACCTATTTCCCAATAAGGTTCCGACAAACCAATAATCCAAAGGTCTGACTGAGCTCCATCGTTTAATTTAATGAAGATAAGTTTAATAATCAACCATGATTCTTTTGCTTTTCATTTTTTTATTTTCACTTCTTTTTTAAATAAATGTTTGCTAAGGGACTAGCAACGGTAAAGTATAGGGGATGATGAATCCATGATTCTATCTCTTTACTCTTTTATTTTAGCTCTTCTTCTTGGCAAAATACCCTGCAAATATATGTAAATATGATAACTTAGCTTTCTACATGGCATTATTATTATTGTATATTTATCATGTATTTTTGGCAAAAATAAAATAATAAAGAAATAGAAAAAGAATGATGTATTTAGAATAAATACAGAGTGATCCAAACCCTAAGAGAAGGTCAAGACTTCACTCGATCGCAAAATAAAATAAGTAGAGAGAGATAGGGTTCACTTTGTAGTGTATATATCACCTATACTTGTACATATTATTTGTGTATTTTTATTTTTTTATAAAACCAAAATTATTTTATTCTTTTACACCCTTGTATATAGTTCTAATAATATTATAAAAATAAAAAAAATCAGAAAAATAAAAGAAAAAAATAAAATCATCAAACCTTTGTATAAAAGACACATGTATATATCACATCAACTATTTGTTATATACCCTTAATAATTTATAAAATAAAATAAAAATTATTTTATACTCCTAAAATTATGGCGTAAATAAATAAAATATAAAATAAGATTATTTCTGTCAAAATAATAAAATGAAAATACTTGTACATAATACATAGGTATAATATACGTGTATATACTACTATATATTGTATGTACATTAATTTATTTTTCATAAAATAATTAAAAATCATAGAAAAATACTTTAGAAAAAATAAACATGTTTTATTTTATACATTTTTTTATTTTATACATTTTTTAATTTAAATTCATTTGTTATTTTTTATTAAATTTCTCTTTAAAAATTTGTAAATCCTGATTTTATATTAATCCACATGAGTTCGTTGACCCTGGTCAACATCACTCCCCCGGTCGGGTCGAGTCACCCCTCTCTCCGGAGCCACCTCTTCAAATTTTTGCACCCACACCTGTTCACCTCTTTCCTTGATATTCGGACCCGAGATTCCTCATACACCCGAGATTCACATGGATCCCTAGAATCACCCATATCCCCCTAGGATTGCGCTCCATCTCTCGATCTTTCCAGACCCTGGGGAACCCTATAAAGCCTCTCTTCAGCTCCGCTAGCCCTCCAGCTCGTCATTCACACCTCCTTTCTTCCCAAGACATCTTTAGTGGAGTGACAGCCACTCGAGGAACAGTTTAGAATCGCTTGGAGGTGCTCAGAGACTCGACACTCACTACGTGGCCGGAGCTCTGTCGCGTGAAGCCTCCCGGCCAGCCGCAACTTGGTTGAGGCCAAGACCAATCCTCCCAACTTTGTCTGAAGCTCAGGAACACGTTCTGACCTACAGGTATCACTTTCAGCCTCGCACTTTCCCTGTTCAATCGCATCTTCCCAATTTGCTCCACCACTATTCGCTAGCTCCAACCACCAGGTCTGGAACCCATCGTCCACATCCCTCCATTCAGATCGACTTGCCAGATCGCCCTCCATCTTCCCATGCAACCTACTCCCCCTAAGGCTCGACCATCGGGTCGAGATTCAGGAGGGTCTCCTTCCTCGACGTTCACCGGAGACCCAAAGCCCATTCCCCATCACTTCTCTTATTCCCTTATGTAATAAACCATCGTCAGAGCTTCGCCTTTGAGCATCATATTGTTTACAGGTGCTGGTTCGCACGAAGGTACCCAGTTGATTCACCAGCTGACTAGGCGGAGTAGTTCTATGTGGGGCGATGCTGCCATGCACATCAAGCCTCCCGCTACTTCATCAGAACCCACCACTAGATGCGGAGTACCTCCACGACACAGCCGGACCTCTATGATCTTTCATAGGAGCATTGGAGCACATCTGATGCTTGATCGAAGTTCGCCCGGGTCCAGTTCTTCCAGCACCTTCAACTGTCGTCTGATTGGGACCCCCTCTTCTAGATCACATCTTCACCATTCATCCACCCCCTTTTTGTCAAAGGAATCTGATCCACATTTCACAGCCATCAAGGCTGACATCCCCTGCACTGCCTGATCTCATCAGAAGATATCAGACATGTATGCCCGCTCCACGTGCCTAAGCTGTCAGATCATTAGCAGAGCATATCAGAATCGTCAGCAACCGCCTTTACGAAAGCCTGCCACGCATCCACATGCCCTGCATGCGTCTGCAATGGTATCTTTCACTCTTAGCCCTGCATGTTTGGTTATTTCTCTTTAGTCCATTAAGGAAATGTTGTAGTTCAGAACTTTTACAGATTGGATCTTGGAGTTTATGTTATTTACATTTTAGTCCCTTTGAATCTGAAGCACGTAGTCCCACGTGAGTTTTGGGTTATTTGCATAATCTGTCATGAACTCTTTGTTAGCAATGTGAGCCCGAGGCGAACCATTCCTATAATAAATGTTATTGTAATTAATGATTTATCAATAAAAGGTACTGATTATGTTTCACTCCCTTTCTGATATTGAATGAATGAATGCACTATAAGGTCCCTCTGTACAATAAGGGTTATGTACCATGGCCAACTTGATAATCGTACAGCTGTCGATTCATTGATTGAATCATAGAGGTTGGTGCTTCGATGAACATCTAAGGAGTTAGACAGAGGAATCATCAAGCATCATCAATGATTGACAAGTAGAGATCTCCAATCTGAGTGGGAGATGGCAATCCTATCTCATTAGACTGATATCTGATTAACTTCTTGATGCAGGTCCTCTGCATGGGAATATTGATTCGGAGGTATCAGATTACTTGAGCCAATGAGTTGACTTAACGAGATCGAGATAATAAAAGGCCTAGGATGAATACTGTCCCATCACAGGAAAACATCCTCTGACCAGAGACAGATGTATTGCTATATGTCTGAGTATGTACATTTGGCAGACCAATAGGTTGATGACCTAACCAAGGTCTATATACCGACGAGCTGGTGTGCATGTAAGGGCATATGAGTAATATGATCTCTCAAAGGGATCATACAGGTTCACTTGTGAACCAGGAGACATGAGCTCACTCATGAGGTTTTGGGACTAACCAAATTCCATGCATGGTCATCATGCTTTAGAAGCATGATATGAATTTGAAGGTAAGACATATTCTTTGTGAAAGCATATGATCTGTACCAAATCCCAAGGACCAAGAATGAGAAACTTAGTGATCAAACCCTGAAGATGACAGTGTAAAAGTGATCTATATCTTCAGAATGATCATGAGTCTTCCAGTATGCAGGATGTACAGGTATTAGGAATACCTGAGGGTGATTTGATCATAAACGATTGTATAACCATGACGCTTCCATTCCGAGGGAGTGATGAAACAGGTATGGATTTTAGTGACTCCTCTCATTAGAAAAGTGACCTAATCTTAGTCCATATACTGGACATTGATCTGAATGAGATTCAGATGCAATGAGAATATTAGGTTTACGGTCTTGATTTAATCAAGCATCTATGAGAGTTCCATAGGATCTTGATTTGAGATGTGATCTCAATATGCAAGTCACTATACGTGGAACAATACAATTGCCATGTCCTTATCTCCAAGTATCTGAGGAGAAATAGCATTATTCTTAAATGGTTTAAGTATAATTCCATAAGATCTAAGCAATGAGAAATTGATAATTAAATGTGATTTAATTATCATAATGTATGAGGAATTATCCTATATAATTAAATGTGATTTAATTATTATGGATAAGAATAATGTGGATAGTAATATCCAATTATTCATAATATATTATAAATGTGATTTATAATGTATTAGAGAGAGCTAATTATAATTTATATTTGTAGAATAATTATTAATGTGTATTAGATACACATTGTCTAATTAATTGAAAATGTAAATTACATTTTGTTTTGGGTTGTGAATAAGATTCACATTTTTCCAATGTCAAGATTGCAATATTCCCAAAATTAATTAAGAATTATTTTGGTGAATAATAATCCCAACAAATAGTTGTTGGAAATAAGTAGAGAGAAAATCAAGGAGATGTGCAATCTCATGGGAATCATGAGATTGCCCTCCCCATTAGGAAAGAAGGTGGCGGCACCAATTCCCTTGTGGGATTGGTGGCCGTCCACTCTCCTTTATGGGGAGAAAGATCTCCTTTGTATTTTCATTCCTTATTTCATTGATTTAATTTGGTATTAATATATATTTGATTTATCAAATATATTTAATCAAAATTAAATCACAAGTTGTTGGCTTTTACCAACAACAATCTTGACCAT
Source organism: Ottelia alismoides (assembly GCA_037367405.1). Lineage (NCBI taxonomy): Eukaryota > Viridiplantae > Streptophyta > Magnoliopsida > Alismatales > Hydrocharitaceae > Ottelia > Ottelia alismoides. The sequence goes on from JAZKJV010006430.1 coordinate 120,881, forward strand.
TGGATTGACATAAATCAATCTCATCCATTGATTTTATATATCCCATGGATTGAGATCCATGGATCCTAAAACCCTATAAATAGATAGGCATACCATGCTCTCTATTTACATGTTATTGTAGCACACTTCTCTCTCTCTCTCTCTCTCTTCCTTCATACACGACAGCCCTCTCTCCCACTCTTCTTGGTGGCCGTCCACCATACCCTAGTGGAGAGGATCGTCGATGCTCACGCAACCACGATGCCGCTTCGACACTCTGCGGTTCTCCGTCTACTTGGAGTGCTTCGCTCAAGAAGGAGACGTTCGATCTCGTGCGACGAGATCAGGAGCAACCGTGCTTGGATCAACTTCTTGGATTGCGAGGACTATGCAGTTCGTCCCCGCACTCACAAGCAATCTCTCCAACGATCGGACTTGAGACAGGAGGTCTCTTCTCTTAGAAACTCGATCAAACATGCTTCAAGAGGTATTGCATTATACTTGTTGTGGTTATAGATGAAACGATTCGAGAATCGTTCTTGGATCATGTGGTTTCATCGCATGAAAAATTTTAAATTCCGCTGCACCGAACAACTAGTACGACTAGTCGTTCTCCGTCGTATCTGATACAACGATCACGCTTCTGTGATGCGCTTGAGGATTTCTCCATATCCTCCAAGTGGTATCAGAGCCTTAGGACGACGGTTTCAAATATGATTCGCAAACCGAGGACGACTTGGGTTCGTTAAGGTCGCGAAAGTTTTTATCGTATTTGATTTCGCAGATCTGCTTAGTAAATAATTCGTCCATGTTTAAAGTGTTTAAGCACGAATTATTTACTTGGATTTTGTTTCCCATTAAATAAGGAAACCATAGGATCTGAGTTTGCGTAAATCGGATTTCGTATGCTCGAGATATGGTTGTTTTAATGAACATGTATGCACTGTTGCGGGTACTGTAGATCTAGTCGGAGATCGTTGGGGTAGCGGGTTGCAACGTATATGGTCCGTCCCACTCTCGTCGGTAGTGGCCATGACAGTGGGTAGGATCTGGATAATGCCGAAGAAATCAAGCTGTATTTTTTAATTATTAAAATACAAATTAATACGTACTTTGAGAATAATACCATATATATTCATGTATAACAATCAAGTTTGATTGATTGAATTGGATTGATAATTAGTTTAATATGATTAAATTGATTATGTCCAATTGGAATACTCTAATATGATTAGAGATGATAATTCCCTTGGAAGAATTAATTATATGAATGTGATTCATAGTAATTGATTAAATTTGAATAAGATATGGAGGATCACATAAGTGACATCCATGGTCTCCCGTCAAGGAGAAGGGTTTCGTCGCCAGATATTATATGTGGAAGACACCTGTCCGAAGTGACAGCTCCTGCATATGATCCATTTGGATCGGGCTCGTCGCTTCTCGAAAGAGTAAGGACGTATGCGTAGTGACCCCAATATCGAGTCCTCATATTATTGGGGTGATATTGGATTGTGCATAACGAGTTGTATTCCTGATGACAGTTGGTTCAATTAATGACGGGTCAACATCACCTTAGGGGTGGTGGGCCCGAGTATTAAAGACCGAATTGGGAAATGCATGTTGGACTTGCAAGGCGGAGTGTGTTCCCACTTCTCTTTATTGGAGTCATAAGTTCTCATATTATTGGGATATGATCAAGATAAAGAGGAGATCCCAGTTCTTGCTTGAGATATATCGGTAAGTATATCTCCTACTTTGAAAGTGAATAAGGGAATAAACTTTCATAGTTGACATAGCAAGACTAATTTGATTTAAAATGCCTTGATCAAATAAAACTAAATTGAATATATTATATATTCTAATATAGTGCATTCTCAATTTTAGAAAATGAAGTCCACAAACCCATTGAGCAGGCTTCTGGAGGTCAACCAATTGACCAGACCAAATTACTCGGATTGAATCCGTAATTTGGAACTTGTACTCTCGGTGGAGCGCATCAGTTATGTGCTCTCGGAAGACAAGCTTGAAAACCCTAAATCTAAGGAAGATAAAGCATATAATGACAAGTACGATGAGGATCATGTCTTCGCTAGATGCTACATCTTGGGTTCTCTCTCCAATGTTCTTCAGAAACAACATGTGGAGATGAGTACTTGCCAGGAGATCATGCAGAATCTAAAGGATATTTTTGGTGACATTAACCGCACCCAGCGGTACAATGTTATGAAAGAACTTGTTCGCTGCAAGATGCAGGAAGGGACCTCGGTCCGTGAACATGTACTCAAAATGTTTGGGTACTTATCGGAGCTAGAGACTCTAGGGGCAACGATGGATGCAGACATGCAATCTGATTTCATTCTGTTGTCATTGCCCAAATCTTTCTATAACTTTGTGGTGTCATTCCACATGAATAAGTTGGAATTGACAAATGTTGGGCTTCTAGCTGCATTAAAGTATGCAGAAGACATAATGAAGAAAGATGGTCCCACTGGCACTGCAATGGTTGCACAGGTCAGAGGGAAGCGTGGTCGGAAGCATTGTTCTCAGAAGGGTCCGGCCCAGAAGAGAAAGAAGAAGGCACAAAGCGTTGGCTCATCTTCCAATGCATCCACTCTAATGGTGTCGAAGAAAACCAGCGTCTGTCATAACTGCGAAAAGCCGGGGCACTGGAGGCGTAATTTCCCGGATTACCTGAAGTCGGTCGACAAAGGTAAATCCCCAGCAGGTATGAAATCTACTTTTATCATTGAAACCAGTTTTCTCGTAGGACAAGAAGGAAGTTGGATTGTTGATTATGGTGCTTCTGTTCATGTATGCAATTTGTTGCATTTGTTTTAGGAAACTAGAAAACTTGAAGAAGGGGAGATAGTCATACAGACGGGATCTGATGCAAGTGTTGCAGTAGTCGCTGTTGGGACTTGTCGGCTATCATTATCTAGTGGTAGAGTCCTAGTACTTAAAGAGTGTCTTTATGTACCTAAAGTCAGAAGGAACTTAATATCTATATCTAAGCTAGTTAGAAGTGGATATTCATTCCTGTTTTGTAATAAATTAGTCATAAATCATTATGATAAATATATTGCAGATGGTATTTTGACTTCTAGAGGACTCTATGAATTGTGCATTAATGAGCATGTCATGAATGTTACAACCACTAATAAAAACCCTAAAAGATCCAGGAATAATGAAAATCATTCAAACATGATTTGGCATCAAAGGCTTGGTCATTTATCTGTTGATAGGATCAATAGATTGATAAAGGATGGACCTTTAGATTTTCTACAAGTTCAGTCTTTACCTACCTGCGAACATTGTATTTGAGGTAAAATGACTAGGATGCCTTTCTATAGCAATGTTACTAGATGCGAAGGTATTATTGACTTAATACATACTGATGTATGTGGTCCCTTCAGTACCGCGACTCGAAATGGTTATCGATATTATTTGACGTTTATTGATGACCATTCACGTTACGGGTTTGTCTTCCTATTACGTCATAAATCTGGAACCTTTGAAAAGTTCAAAGAATTCAAGGCTTTGGTTGAGAACTAAACCGATAGGAAGATTAAACGAATTCGATCTAATCGAGGTGGCGAGTACCTCTCTGATGAATTCAAGGAATACCTTAAAGAGAATGGAATTGTCTCCAATCTCACTACTCCTAGAACTCACCAACTTAATGGTGTTGCTGAAAGACGCAACAGGACCATCATGGATATGGTACGTTCAATGATAAGTAAAGCACATTTGCCACTTAGTTTCTGGGGATATGCAGTAGAGACTGCAATATAAATCCTGAATAAGATTCCTAGCAAATCTATACCTAAGACTCCTCATGAGCTCTGGTATGGAACCAAACCAAGTGTTAAGCACTTGAGGGTTTGGGGTTGCTTGGTCCATGCGAAGAACGTGGATGCAAGTAAGCTGGAATCTCACACTCATGAGTGTTACTTCATTGGGTATGTTAGAGATGGTATTGGATACCAACTCTATGACCCTGAGACCCAAAAGGTTTTTGTCTCTAGAGATGTGAAATTTCTGGAGGATGATTTCCTTAAAGGTCAAGACAAAAGTGAAGAAGAGGAACTCATAGAATCCCCTGAGGATTCTGAGCTTCCTAGACCAGAAACTGAAGAAGTAAATAAAGATGAAACACCCATACCTCTTCGAAGGAGATCAAGGGTGGTTGCACGACCTAAAAGGTATGGATTCCATGTGTCAAGTGAGATTGACAATGATCCTACTTCATTTGATGAAGCACTCGCGAATCATGACATGGATAGATGGATGCTAGCAATGAAGTCAGAAATTGACTCCATGCATAAGAATGGTGTATGGACCCTAGAGGATCTACCTAGAGGGGTAAAACCCATTGGGTGCAAATGGATATTCAAGAGAAAGAGGGGACCTGATGGGAAAGTAGAGACTTTCAAAGCATGGCTCGTAGCCAAGGGCTACACAGAGAGAGAAGGCATCGACTGCGATGAGACATTCTCTCCTGTGGCTATGCTTAAATCCATCAGGTCATTGCTGGCTATAGCTGCATATCTTGACTACGACATCTGGCAGATGGACGTCAAGACGGTTTTCCTCAATGGATACCTCAAGGAGGATATCTACATGGAGCAGCCCCATGGCTTCATGACTGAGGATGGCAAAGTATGCAAGCTGAAGAAATCCATCTCTCGGCTCAAGCAAGCTTCTCGTAGCTGGAACATCATATTTGACGAAACCATAAAGAGTTATGATTTTGTGCAGAATCCTGATGAACCTTGTGTATACAAGAAGCTTAGTGGGAGCACCATTGTGTTCATCGTGCTTTATGTAGATGACATCCTTATCATTGGGAATGATACAGGGACGATGACCAGTGTAAAGATTTGGTTGTCCCATACCTTTGAGATGAAAGATCTTGGAGAAGCCTCTTACATCTTTGGACTGAAGTTGTTCAGAAACCAAGAGAAGAGGATATTGGGATTGTCACAACATGGATACATTAAGAAAATTCTTGAACGATTCCGTATGGATAGTTTCAAGAAAGGATTCCTGCCCTTAAGACATGGTATCCACCTATCTAAAGGAATGGCTCCTCAAACTGTTGAGGAAAAGAAAGCCATGGCTGGATGCCCTTATGAATCAGTTGTAGGAAGCTTGATGTATGCTATGATGTGCACTAGGCCAGATATCTGCCATGCAATGGGAGTGGTAAGTCGTTACCAATCCTGCTATGGACAGCAATACTAGAATGCAGTAAAGAACATATTCAAATATCTAAGACGTATGCAAGATTACATCTTGGTCTACGGAGATGGTGATCTCCAAGTCTTGGGATATACAGATTCTGACTTCCAATCGGATATTGATGATCGAATATCGACATCAGGGTTTGTGTTCCTTTTGAATGGTGGTGATGTGAGCTGGAGAAGCAAGAAGCAAGACACTACAGCAGATTCAACAACAGAAGCCGAATGCATTGCCGCATCGGATGCTGCAAAGGAGGCGGCGTGGTTGCGCAAGTTCGTCCAGGAGCTTGGCGTAGTTTCCTCTGATACTCCCATTCCGCTACTCTGTGATAACACGTGAGCCACTGCCCACGCGAAGGAACCCATATGGCATCAGAAGAGCAAGCACGTAGAACGGAAATACCACATCATACAGGAGATTCAAAAGCGTAGTGACATCATCATCACAAAGGTGGCCTCTGCCGACAACGTTGCTGATCCTCTTACCAAACCTCTGACACAGAAGGTTTTTGACCACCATGTAATGAGTATGGGTTTAAGGATTGTTCCTGAATGGTTCTGAGGGCTAGTGGGAGATTGTTAGCAATGTGAGCCCGAGGCGAACCATTCCTACAATAAATGTTATTGTAATTAATGATTTATTTATAAAAGTTATTGATTATGTTTCACTCCCTTTTTGATATTGAATGAATGAATGCACTATAAGGTCTCTCTATACAATAAGGGTTATGTACCATGGCCAACTTGATAATCATACAGCTATTGATTCATTGATTGAATCATAGAGGCTGATGCTTGGATGAATATCTAAGGAGTTAGATAGAGGACTCATCAAGCATCATCAATGATTGACAAGTAGTGATCTCCAGTCTGAGTGGGATATGGCAATCCTATCTCATTAGACTGATATTTGATCGACCTCTTGATGCAGGTCCTCTGCATGGGAATATTGATTCGGAGGTATCATATTAGTTGAGTCAATGAGTTGACTTAACGACATCGAGATAACCAAAGACCTATGATGAATACTGTGACATCACAGGCAAACATCCTCAAACCAGAGACAGATGTATTGCTATATGTCTGAGTATATACATTTGGCAGACCAATAGGTTGATGACCTAACCAAGGTCTATATACCGGCGAGCTGGTGTGCATGTAAGGGCATATGAGTAATATGATCTCTCAAAGGGATCATACAGGTTCACTTGTGAACCAGGAGACATGAGCTCACTTATGAGGTTTTGGGACTAACCAAATTCCATGCATGGTCATTATGCTTTAGAAGCATGATATGAATTTGAAGGTAAGACATATGCTTTATGAAAGCATATGATCTGTACCAAATCCCAAGGACCAAGAATGAGAAACTTACTGATCAAACCCTGAAGATGACAGTGTAAAAGTGATCTATATCTTCAGAATGATCATGAGTCTTCCAGTATGAAGGATGTACAGGTACTAGGAATACCTGAGGGTGATTTGATCATAGATGATTGTATAACCATGACGCTTTCATTCTGAGGGAGTGATGAAATAGATCTGGATTTTAGTGACTCCTTTCATTAGAGAAGTGACCTAATCTTAGTCCATATACTGGACATTGATCTGAATGAGATTCAGATGCAATGAGAAGATTAGGTTTACGGTATTGATTTAATTAAGCATCTATGAGAGGTCCATGGGATCTGGATTTGAGATGTGATCTCAATATCCAAGTCACTATATGTGGAACAATATAATCGCCCTGTCCTTATCTCCAAGTATCTGAGGAGAAATAGCATTATTCATAAATGGTTTAAGAATAATTCCATAAGATCTAAGTAATGAGAAATTGATAATTAAATGTGATTTAATTATCATAATGTATGAGGAATTATCCAATATAATTAAATGTGATTTAATTATTATGGATAAGAATAATGTGGATAGTAATATCCAATTATTCATAATATATTATAAATGTGATTTATAATGTATTAGAGAGAGCTAATTATAATTTCTATTTGTAGATTAATTATTAATGTGTATTGGATACACAATGTCTAATTAATTGAAAATGTAAATTATATTTTATTTTGGGTTGTGAATAAGATTCACAATTTTCCAATGTCAAGATTGTAATATTCCCAAAATTAATTAAGAATTATTTTGGTGAATAATAATCCCAACAAATAGTTGTTGGAAATAAGTAGAGAGAAAATCAAGGAGATGTGCAATCTCATGGGAATCATGAGATTGCCCTCCCCATTAGGAAAGGAGGTGGCGGCACCAATTCCCTTGTGGGATTGGTGTCCGTTCACTCTCCTTTATGGGGAGAAAGATCTCCTTTGTATTTTCACTCCTTATTTGATTTATTTAATTTGGTATTAGTATATATTTGATTTATCAAATATATTTAATCAAAATTATATCACAAGTTGTTGGCTTTTACCAACAACAATCTTGACCATTGGATTGACATAAATCAATCTCATCCATTGATTTTATATGTCCCATGGATTGAGATCCATGGATCCCAAAACCCTATAAATAGAGAGGCATACCATGCTCTCTATTTACATGCTATTGTAGCACACTTCTCTCTCTCTCTTCCTTCATACACGACAGCCCTCTCTCCCTCTCTTCTTGGTGGTCGTCCACCATACCCTAGTGGAGAGGATCGTCGATGCTCACGCCACCACGCTGCCGCTTCGACGCTCTGCAGTTCTCCGTCTACTTGGAGTGCTTCACTCATGAAGGAGACGTTCGATCTCGTGCGATGAGATCAGGAGCAACCGTGCTTGGATCAACTTCTTGGATTGCGAGGACTACGCTGTTCATCCCCGCGCTCGCAAGCAATCTCTCCGACGATCGGACTTGAGACAGAAGGTCTCTTCTCTTAGAGACTCGATCAACCACGCTTCAAGAGGTATTGCATTATACTTGTTGTGGTTATAGATGAAATGATCCTAGAATCGTTCTTGGATCATGTGGTTTCATCGCATGAAAAATTTTAAATTCCGCTGCATAGAACAACTAGTACGACTAGTCGTTCTCCATCGTATCCGATATGACGATCATGCTTCCGTGATGCGCTTGAGGATTTCTCCATATCCTTCACTCTTTTACTATTGCTTAATGAATAGTATGTTTTTAGAAACTGCATTTATACCCCTGTGCGCTCAGAATTGAGCATGTGTGTGATTTAAGTGGGCTTTTTGCAGATAAGACCCTAGGTTTTTTCGTTGTGTTATATATTTGGTCTGTAAACATAAAATAATTGATATTAGGTCCCTATGAACTATTTGTAATTACACATTATTTTTTTGACTTAATAAATATTAAATTAACTTGAAAAAACACCTAAATATTACCATTAACTCCTGTTGGTGTGTAATATTATTTTGATTTTATTGGAATAATTTCTTTACATTTCATATTTTTAAAAATTCAAAAACCTTCAAAAAATAAACTTGTTTGCCTTATGAAATTCATAAAAATTCGAAAAATAAAAATCCTATAAAAATTCCTTTGTGTGCATTTTTGTGTGTTTTATTTCCAATATTAATTTTATTTAAAAAATCACTCTAAAAACCCTAAAAATTACAAAACACCTAAAATCATATAAAAAGAATATAAAATCATAAAAATAATCCAAAAATTCCATTTTCAGTTATTCATAAAATTACTATCCAAGACTTTAGGGATTGTAAATATTTTTAACTTACAACTTATTCCTAGATGTGCACTGCTTGCCTTTTTTAGATTTTTCTGATTTTTTAGAATTAGAAAAACATCTGAAAAATCCTAGAAAATTACTAAAAACATTTTAAAACCTCAAAAATCCAAAAATATTTTTATCTTAATTTTTTAAGTATTTTTATTCTTAAAGAAAAATCCAAAAAGATTGTTGTGCTGCTTTCTCTTATTTTTGTTGTTTGTTTTCTTATTAAAAATTAAAAATTACAAAATTAAAAACCACTAAAAATTATTTCATTTTAAGAAATTTGACTACTTCCTATCTCTTTCGTGCTCCTTGTGTTCACCCCTAGTGGCTATACCAGGTAAATAAAATAGCGAATCGCTTACATGTGTTGATTGTTTGATATTCCTTTTCAGTGGTTATTTTTCTCGATTAAGCCCGACTGATTAATTGGGGTCACAATGACCTTGGATTTTACTTGATACTTAACCTTGATTGATCGGCCGCTTATCACCTTCCTAGGTGTATGACGAATCTTCAAGTGTTTTTGAAAAGCAGGATGACTCGCCACATACTCTTCAAATGACACTTTCACCATAATGTTGTTTTTACAAATCATTCTATTTTGAGATCGTCTTTCTGAATCTTTTTTATGTTACACTTTCATGCCCTAAAAGCACGGGGGAAAGGGATTGAACAAGCAATACACAAATACGAAGAATCTGAATCATAAATTGAAACATGATCTTTATTTCTAGAAACAGAGTTCTTCATAATTGAATCTTATACAAATAATTTAGAACAGAAATAACATCATCGACTATAGGTTGGGGAATGGCTGTTGAATGAGCATTCTCCTCAATCAAAGGTGCAAGGTCCTTTGTAGACTCTGAATCTTCCTTATGATGTAGTGAAGCTCATGTACTCCTCTTCTTTCTTCTCAATGATGTCTTCACCTCATGATAAAGAAGTTCTTGATGATGCATGGACACATTGTCCTCCAAAGTCTCCTTATGGTGAGCTTCGGATATCCTCCCCATATCCCTAGCCCGATCAGGAACGACCATGGTACTTCCGCTCCTAAGTGGCATATGATTAATACAATCAAAAGGAAGGATCTCATGCTCAGATCTATGAGAATATTAGTAGTATACCTGATCATGTATTTGTTGCTACTGAATTTTGTTCAAGATGTTAGGGATAGCCTGAACCTGGGAGGGAATGGATGGAGAAGGTGCATTCCTTTCATCGTATAAGCGGGATAAGCGGTTGAGTTCAATCCACAATCATGTATCGCATTCCTGTAAGAATGTAACTCCTTGAGAATCTGCCTCTAGAAATCTGTGGGATCTGACGATGATGGCTGTTGCTATGAAGAATGGAAAGATGAACATGAAGACTGGCCCTGATGATCATGGTATTGCTGCTTGTGGGAGTGATGCTACACATGTAGGCAATGCTGGCCTTGGTGGTACGCCAACAGCAAACTTATTGTTTCTGTTGTTGTTGTTGTTGTCTTGGTGCTTGGGAAGAATAGGCTCCATAACTCTGTGGTGCTGGAAGAGGTGTTGGGGTAAATGATATGTTATAGAAAGTAGGGGGACGCTGGTAAGAGAAGTGGTCCCCTGAAGTCCCCTACCTAACAGGGTCATGAGCGTACCACACACCATTTACCTCCCATACCCGAGAAGACTCCTCAGTAACTTTGTCTACTTACATTGGCTGCTCCTAACAAGAATGAGCAGAAGGCTGGTCCTCTACCCACGACTGGTGTGGCCTCGACATTTGCTTCTCCTGAATGTTGGGAACACAATACATGGGAGCAACAGATGTTGTTACAGCAGGTATTCTGATCTTGTATACCTTCTCAAAGAGCTCTGCCAGCTGCTTTGGTAATTTGGATAAGTTGTTGTTCAACTCATACATCCTCTTGTCGATCCTCTCTACGACTATCAAATTATCTACAGTGATGTTCATGTCGGAAGGATCCACTCTAGACCTAATTCCCCCTCTAGGTAATAGTGATGTGGGGGTCTCTAACTGAGCTCTGCTCGTGGTCTGTGCTCAAATCGTCTCGGCCATCCGCTCGAACATTTTCCAGACGGTGTTTGCTCCATGCAAAGTATAGCTCCCTCCATAAGCAGCATTAACCAAACCCTATATCTCAAGGAGAAAACCGCAATAAACTGATTAAATCGAGATGGTAGACTCTAAGCTGTGATAAGGATGCTTCTATAAGATTTCTTTAAATCTCTCTCATGTGTCACAGAATACTTCATTGGGGAGTTAGGAGAAACTAGTGATATATGAGCGCATCAAGTTAGTTATACTCAAATATTAGAACTTATTCAAAAAGAGGTCCTTGAACTATACATAGGTAGTTATAACTACCCCCAGGTGTTATAACTACCCCCAGGTTCTTCATCCAGTATTCTGCCTAATCTTTCAAGGCAAAAGGAAGGGCTTTGAGCCTAATTTGGTCTTGACTAACCCTTGGATTCCTAAGGTTAGTATAGACCAACTCATAGTCCTTAAGGAATGCATTGAAGGTTATGGGATGATCCTCAAGCACATCATGGAAGCGTGTGCATCATATCGTATACGATGAAGAGCGACTAGTTGCATTAGTTGCTCGGTGCAGCGGAATTTAAAATTTTTAAATGATGAAACCACATGATCAAAGAACATTTCTTGTATCATTTCATCTAATCACATACAAGATATAGGAATACCTCTTGGAGCGTGGTTGCGATTGAGCCTCTAAGAGAAGAGACCTCTTGTCTCAAGTCTGATCCGTCAGAGGAGACGTTTGCGAGCGTGGGGATGAATCGCGTGCTTCTCACAATCCAAGTTGTTGATCCAAGCAATGGATCTCCTGATCTTGTCTTACGAGATCGAACGCCTTCTTCACGAGTGCCACGCACCAAAGAAGACGGAGATCCAAGAGTCGTCGAAGCGGGCACGACGACAAAGATAACCTTCCCTTTATGAGAGTGGACGACCACTCAAAGAGAGAAGGGATGGAGTATGCGTGAGAATGAGAAGGAGAGAGAGAGAAAGAGAGAGAGAGAGAGACTTTGTCGAGATTACGTAACTCGATGATCAAGGGATGCCTCTTTTTATATAGGGTTTTGAGAGTCCATGGATCCTAATCCATGAACACATAATCAATGGATGAGATTGATTTGTGTTTCTTTCAACGGCTTAGATGTTGTTGTAAAAACACAATATTATGTGATTTTATTTAAATTAACTTACATTGATAAATCAATATAATTAATCTCAAATTAAATCACATTTGACTAGAGATAGGATAATGAGAAGTCCAACTTCCATCCCTAAAAGAGGGGGGCGGCTACTCCTCTCCACATGGAGAGTTGTAGCCGTCCACTCCTCTTGAGAGGAATGGGTCTATCTCCCCAAAATATCATGAGATCTCATTATCTCATGATATCTCCTATGACTCTTGTCGTAAATAATTTTTCACAAAAATAATTCCAAATTATCTTGTGGAAAATAACAACCAAGTCAATGAAATTATGTGAATCTCACTCACAACCGAAAACTAAATGTAATTATATTTTCAACTAATCATTCAATGTGAATCAAATTCATATTAATAATTAATCAACAAATATAAATTACATAAGTCTCTCTCTAATATATATATATATATATATTATAAATCATATTTATAATATACATGGATAATTGGATAGTGCTATCCACATTATCCATATCCACATTAATTAAGTCACATTTAATTACATTGGATAATCATTCTCATGCATTAAGATAATGTGAATCAAATTCACATTATTCATGATAATTAAATCAAATTTAATTATCCATTTCTCAATGCTTAGATATAATTCAACTGTGGAATTATTCTTGAACTTTTTCAAGAATAATGCGCTTTCTCCGCAGATACTTGGAGATAAGGACAGGGAGATTGTATTGTTCCACGTATAGTGACTTGGATATTGAGATCACATCTCAAATCTTGATCTTACGGACCTCTCAAAGATGCTTGATTTAATCAAGGCCACAAATCTATCTTCTCATTGCATTTCAATCTCATTCAGATCAATGTCCAACACTTGGACCAAGAACAGATTACTTCTCTACTGAGAGGAGTCACTAAAATCCAGACCTGTTTCATCACTCCCTCGGAATGGAGGCGTCATGGTTATACAATCGATTATGATCACATCACCCTCAGGTATTCCTAATACATGTACATCCTGCATACTGGAAGACCTGTGATCAACCCAAAGATGTAGATCAATTTTACGCTGTCATCTTTAGGGCTTCATCATTAAGTTTCTCAATCTTGGTCATTGGGATTTGGTATCGGTCATATGCTTTCCAAAAACACATATCATACCTTCAAATTCTTGTCATGCTTCTAAAGTACGATGACGATGCATGGAATTTGATCAGTCAAAATACCTCATGATTGAGCTCATGTCTTCCGGTTCAGAATTGAACTTATATAATCCCTTTGAAAGATAATATCACTCATATTCCCTTGCATGCACACTAGCTCGCCGGTGTATATACCTTGCTTAGGTCATCAACCTATTGGTCTGCCAAATGTACATACTCATACATATAGAAACACATCGGTCTCCGGTCAGAGGATGTATGCGTATATCGTGATAGCATTCGACATAGGACTTTAGTTATCTCGATCTCGTTAAGTCAACCCTTTGACCTGACTAATTTGAAAACTCTGAATCTCTATTCCCATGCAAAGGACTTGCATCAAGAGGTCGGTCAGATTTCAGCCTATATGAAAAAGGATTGCCATCTCCTACTCAGGCTGGAGATCATCTCTTGACAATCATTTGACGGTGCTTGATGAGTCCTCAATCTAACTCCTTAGATATTCATCCAAACACTAACCTCTATGAATTTATTACTGAATCAATAGGTATATGATTATTAAGATGGCCATGGTACATAACCCTTATTGTACAGAGGAACCTTAAGTGCATTCATTCACTTAATCTCAAAAAGGGAGTGAAAACAAATCAAAAACTTTTATTGATAAATCAAACATTACAATAACATTTATTGTTGGAATGGTTCACCTCGGGCTCACATGGCTAACATGCATATGGCTCCTCATGCGCATTCCCATGAAAACGAGGCAACAAGCTCAAAATCTACGGCTTCAACTTGTATTCTAATTTGGTATCAATTGGACTCAACCAATTGGTCATTTGGTATTGCCTAGGGTTGTATGTCACGTCCATGGGTGCATCTATTCCCATATTCAACTGGTCAATCTATGCTCTCATCAATACTGCATTATGCTCAGAAGCTAATTGCCTAGCCAGTACTGCTTGGATTGGGCCTTCTCGTTCTTCCTCCTCTTCATTTTATTCCTTAGGAGGCATCATGAGAAAGGCTTCTAAACCTTCATCAACAAAAGGATTTGAGTGAGATCTTGACGGCAACGATGAAATCAAGTTGATCTCACCAAGGTAATGATCTTCCTCAATGAGAAGAGAAGAAAGAAAGGGATTGGTTGGGATGTAACCACTCCCTAAGAATGAATCATTATACGTCGAATCGCAAAACAAGGGTTATTTCGAATTCTGGAAGGTCCGGGAGAAGAATGTAGTCGTAACTATGAAGATGTGATATTTGGATGGTTTAACAAAAGGTTCGTGAAGTCTGAACAAAAATCCAACCAATTATCCATGTTCAATTTCAAAGAGAGAACAGAAATGAGCATGCTTGATTCAAGAAAAGACATAGTACTACAGTGCATGTAAATGTGTCGAATCAACTCACACAATACAATGCAAACAAACCCATTTGAATAGATTCACCAACTTAACACGTGAAAGTTGAAAGAGTTCGGCTTATTTATCATATTGCCAATTTTAACTTAGTGATTTAATACAATTGTATATAAGCAGACATGGAGTCTCCTACTACACCCAGTTGAAGTTCTATAATCCATCAATCAATGGAGTGATCTTCCTGAGCTGCCAGGTTCAATATCACACCCCAAAAGGAACTTATAGCCATAGACAATCAAAATGTATTTCTAATGTCGGAGGCAACAACTTGCAGCTCCTAAAATCCGTAAGAGTCGGACATGGAGACTTAGGGTGGAAGTCCAGGGTTTTTGGGCTCTAACCTTAGGGATCCATCCTCACCCACTTTGTTTGGGGGTAAGTACCTGCATACAATGAGGGTGTTTCTGTCTGTAATACAAGGTTTATTTTCTTCCAAATTATTTTTGTCCACTTGCATCAATTCAGTCCAATTTTATTTGTGGTTATCACTTGAATTTAGGGGAGCACAAACATAACCTAACGTACAGTCTTTTTTTTCTTTTTTCCTTAGGTTAGAAAAAATCGAGGGAGAAGATGGAAAATGGAATGCAAGCGAAAAACAATGATGGATGCAGTCATTAGGAATACTTGCACTGATTCCCAACACTCTCAATGTGAATGCAAGACTGAATCTGTAAAAATTACACTATATGATGCAAGTCAGGAAAAGCTGCACATAAATAATAATTCAATCAGCGGTGAAGAATTCAATTAAAATTTAACTAAGTAGAACGTTGTTTATATGCGTCTTATGAATCTCCTAAGATTTTACAATTGTGAATCTTATGAGATTGAATTGTTGTCCTAAGTTACAAAGTAGATCAAGCAAATATGACCTAAGATATGTCTATTCGAGCATAATGTCCGAACCTAATTCGCCGCTCAAGTTGAGAATCACTCTCAACACACCAAGAAGTATAAAAATAAAAGAGGCCTTTTTACATATGCGAGATCTCAATCAAGAACCACTATAAATTGGGCAACTAATTACAATAAAATTACTTAACAAATTACAAGTAAATACTACACAATAAAGTACAACAAAATATACCTATCTAATGGACTATAATCTCTTCTAAAAAAGTGCCATGTGGTCTCTTTAGCAGGAACTCCAAGCTCCTCACCACCACGATCCTTCGGTCTTCATCGGCTACGTGGGTCCTACCACAAAACACAAGAGTGTAAAATATAATCTCTGAAGAAATATGGCACATCAAATAACTAACAACAACAGACAAAATTACAATGACATAAAGTGCTAAAATAAAACAACAAATACTTAACTTAAAGACTCTAAAAATCACAAAATTAAGTAATCAACACTAAATAAAATCGAATAATGTGTTGCACCCCCAGCAATGGCACCATCCGACGAATCGTAAATCAGTAATATTAATTATTATATGTTGTACTATGGTCGATCAACAACCATACAAAATTGAGATAAAATCTCTACAAAGAGGTCCTGGCTTAAATTTATACCTTAGCCAGTCAAGGGTCAAACACAAGGATGCAAACAATTGTTCAAGTAAACTTAATGGGTGATTAATTATTTTAATGATTTCTATTTCTAAAATTAAGAACAATGAAAATAGACATAAAAATCAATGCAATTTTTCAAATCATTTTTATGTGTTTATTTAAGATGCAAAACACTCATACAATAAACATACAAGGACATATACCACCAATTGTACTCTTGATTACTTGAAGACTTATTTGTGATTTAAATTACATTAATTAATATTAACTCAATGTCAAACAGATCCAATTCAACCTTTGACTGATTCACTTTAATTCAATTATGAAGGCTGAAAAGACCAAAGTGATGCTATGAAGTTTAATGCGTGAAATGGCAATTGAAGATGTGATTTAAATGCACTAGATTAAAGAACATGAAACTGGCTTTCAAACAACATCAAGTTTACTAAAAACATAATTATGGTTCACAAGTTATTAGCAACACAATACATGGGCATAACTGAAAGGAAACTATGTTTATTTTATCACAAATAAATCTAAAATGGACTTAAATGTAATAGTAATAATAATAATTTGTTAGGGATGTTTTACAAATTTTCCAAAGGGTACAGGGACTTATCTAAGAATGTCGAGAATATGCAGGCTTCGTTGCAAATTTTACAGTCGCCACACGCCTCGCACGTGGTCAACGGGAGGGTCAGATGATGGTTCGGTGACACTTGGTGCACTCCAATCCTTCAGCATAGGCTCAGATCAGGTTCGGGCAGTCCTAGCCTGAGGCATGAAATAATGCATCGTGTGTTAGGCTTGAGGTGGAACTCGGTCATCAGATCTAATCGCAGCAGCCTAATCGAACAGTTGTTGCTACTCATATTCTTCCCTCTCCTCCACATGCGGTGGAGGCTGAGCGGAGCTCCAACGATATTGATTCTCCTCCTTTGAGCTTGTCCTCTCAAACTAAAGATCGACAAACCTCCGTGAAGGACTGATGAAGGTGCAAACATTCTTATGAAGGTCAAAAGAGCAATAGAATGCTCCGTCGTAAGGTAGGAGATGACTTGTCAGTCATTTGATGAAGATCAAACAGCTGAGATAAAAGGGGAAAATCTAGAAATATCCAAGTCATTCGATGATCATCACACGCCTCAAAAGAAAAAGGGAGGTTGCAATAAAGAGCTGGGGGAAGAAATTCCATGATTGGGCCACGTGGCCCAATCAGGAAATTAGAAAATGGGAAAATATTGTAAAAATTGAAATTAAATAATTAGAAGGAGAATTAGGTAAACTCTCAATATGAAAGTTGTAGATAACAATGAGATCAACAACTTTCATGTAGAAATCAAAGAGAAATGATGTCATATATACATACAAAATAATTAAACAAGTATGAAAATGATAAAAATATTTTTTTATTTTCTTTTCTTATTTTTTTTCGGATTTTTATTTTATATTTTATTTTAGATTAATTATATACAATTTTATTCTAATTTTTATTTGATTTTTAATAATAAAGAAAGAGATAGAATAATAGCACAATAATATGGTATATAATATAGTATAATTAGGGTTAATTATTTACAACCCATACGTAGTTAATTAATGTTAAATCACAATGAATTTTATTGAATTGCTTAAGCAAGAAAGATAATAGATGTATTTTTCCTGGATTTATCAGTATCTATGATACTGACTGACGCTAAACCCCGAGACCAAGTCAAATATTGACTAGGTTGACCAGGAATAAGGTGGGGGAGATAGTGTGAAATAATGTACAGAAATACTAAGAAAGCCCTAGTTCTTCTATGTCCAATATATTGTCTTAATAGCTCAAACTTAGTTTTATTATCATCATATACGTCTCAAATAGTAACGTGTTCAACATAAAACTTGTACATATTTATGTATAAAAAATAAGAAAATTATTGGCAAAAATTAATCATGCACAAGTCACTCAGTACAATCAGTTGAAAAAGCTGCAAAAAGAACTTCATTGATCAATATCTTCTCCATATTAAGTCAAAGCTAATCATACTCACCTCCATTACATTTCAAATTCAATTATCCTTAAAATGAAGGTGTTTCATCTGAATTGGATCCAAGATGCAAAAGCTAGCTAATAGGGGTGCTATGGTACTTGTACATCTGTATATAAAGTCATTATATTTTACTCTTTATTTTTATAGTTTCTTTATATTTTTAAATCAGTGTACTTATTATATAAAATCTATTAAAAATACAAATACAAACTAAAAATCATTCAAAAATATACTAAAAAAAATTTCTAAATCCTAATATACATGCATAATATACATATGTTATAAATACATGTATTTGTTTGTGCATATAAACAAAATCATAAGAATTCCAAAAATATATGTAAATATGTATTAAATAAAGTTGTAAATAAATAAATTATGTAAATATGGTATTATGCATGAAAATAACCAAATATAAATACATAGTATATAGGTATAAACATCTATAAATAATACTACAAAAATAATATACTCTACTCAATAAGGTGATAACAATAAATACAGATATATGAAATATAGTTTATAAAATAATAAAAATATTTCATTTTTTGAGTTTTTTTTAAAAAACCATTTACTAGTTTATTTTGAATTATCTTTTACTTTTAATTTTTATTTCATAGTTTTGTTGTCCATGTGGACCAATGGGTTGCTTGGAGGGTTGATCCCCCGGTCAACACCCCCCTGCCTTAGGAAGGTTGGCTAGTGCCGACCCCTCTCATTCTCCAATTTGTACGCTTAATCCATATCTATTTTGGCCTGATTTCTGAACCAAAAGTGTTCACACGATAATCCTCCATCTCTCCCTAGCCTTAGATTCCACTAGCCACCCTCGATCTTTATGCAAACCAAGGTCAAAAACACCCTATGCTTCTCTGCTATGAAGCTTCTTCCTTGAGCTCCAGCTCCAGCGAATCCGCCTTCGGCCACATAGCCCCACGAACCCATTGCTGGAGAGGATCCTAGTAAAAGGAGGTATCCCTCGATAGTTCCACGGTGAGGAAAGGGAGGGGGCATGATTCATCCACCAATGGCGTACCTCTGACTGTTCTTCTACTCCCAGGTCCTCTAGACTAGGTGAGCTCTCTATCTTTACCCAATTTGTTTCATAATTTTATTTGTAGTGTAGATCTACATTTTATTTTAGTTAAATTCATTTAAGTTTCATCATATTCCAAAAAAAATAGTACGTAGTATCCCTAGGCTCTGACCTGTGTTCATCATCATAGACACTTGTTTTGACTTGCAACTCACACCACCTTCTTCATGTCCATTTCTTCATCTTTCGGCACATCCAGATTCACCTCGATCCTGCAAATGTCAAGGCTCATAGTCCCTAGACGCCACCCAACACTGCAAACCTCCGTCCACCTCATCCCTCTCCCTATTCCCATTGATAACAGGTCAGGAAACTTCACCTTAGAGCCCCCGATCATGGTTCACGTGAGGAAGATCCAATCTGCATAGTCAATCGAGCCCAGGACCATGTGCCAGGTCACCCCAAGCTTCACGAGCTCCAGACCTCTCCCCATCAAGTTCTGGACCCTTCTACCAGCACCTGCAGATGATCCCCAAGAATATTTTGAGCCACTTCCGAGCAAGGGAGTCGGCCGAAGAAGCAAAGGAAGCCTGATCGAATCTCAGGAAGAACAATATTCTTTCCCGTTATTCCAAGCACCCTCTGAGATGTCCGATGAAGAATAGGCACCAAATATAATCAAAGCCACCCGATTGGGGTGAAACGATGCGTGTCACGTACTGTCCATCGTACTTAAGTGGGTGTGCCTCCATCTTCAGATAAAAGCCACACACACATGCCACGCGCACCCTACCTGGATATTTTGAGCTTGACTCCCTCTTCCTTTTGTATTTTATATTTATTCTTTAAAATATTAACTAATGTGTAATAACTTTATGATATTTTGCATATTGGACTTGTACTTATTTTTTTTGCATTTATACCCCGACCAAGCGTATTTTACGTTTTATATTAGAGTTTGATAAATCACAAAGTCGCCTCTATATGTCCTTTTACCATAGCACAGGAGGCAATTTTGGATCTATGCAAAATTGACCACAAGCTTGAATATGTGGCGATAAATTTTGTTTGGCAAGCATACCAAGGTCAAACACATGTATACAAGCCTCCTTGTAGATTAATCAGAAATTAAAGATTAAACTTGAGTGATTAAATTTGTGACCTATGTTTCCCAATGCAGATAGAATGACATATGCACACAAAACAATGCAAATAATGATAAATAAAATAATACAAGACAATGAGGTAATAAAGAATGAGGAACGAATATCATGCATTTGTTATTTAAATTTTATGCAAAATAAATGCGATGCAATGTGTAATGAAATGCCATGCATGTGTTGAATGAATAATATGCAAATTTTTTATTTGGTTTTTTGCAGGATAGATGCCAACATGATGTTATTATGTCATGCTATGCAATAAGATGTTTAGAGCAAAAATACTCCTAAAATAATCCAATCATTGAGCATATATAAAGAGAACTAATTCCAGTGTAATTGGTGCATAAAGATGATTCATAGTTCAATTAGTGGAATTTCAATTAAGAGCAATTGACTCATAAAATATCTAAAATTTAGCATACTTCAAGGTGTCAAATTAGTGAATTAATAATACTATCATGTCGGGCAAAAAATTGGCAATAACATGAAACTGAAATTACTTGATTTGGAGTTCATATGCTTAAGATATTCATAAAAGAGTCTAGTGGCATACTTGTACTTAAACATAGAAAATAAAGGGATAAAATATTCATTATGGTCCTTCAGAGGAGCATAATTGTAATATAGGAGAGTTGGTAGGGCTCCATTGCAATTTTCCCAAGCATGGCATATGAGGCTTGTGCGCTAGGGAGGGACCAATATGCAAATTGAAGAACTTGGTGGAGGTGATCTATAATTTACCCATCCCACACATGAATGGAACATGTGTGGACTAGGCTCGAGTGGCAGTTCGGTCGGCTACATGTGTGGGCCATGTAGCGGATCAAGGTGCCTTGGAGGTGGCTCAGTCCCACCGAGCCTCGGAGCTTTGGCGAGGGCGATGTGGCTTCATCACGACTGTTGGATGGTCTTTGAAGGGGTGCCATTCAACGGTAACTATACATCCTGTGCATCTTACTTCGTCGCTAAGTTGGTGGTGATGTTGGTGCTCCGGCCAAGATCGTCCTTGGTGGACATGCTAGCCCACAACGAGCCATTATGCAATAAATGTTATTTCAAATATCATTCCCAGATCTGAAATGAAGAATAATTAATTTTCATAATAGGTCCCTTAGTAAAATTAGGGTTATGTACCATGGCCATTATAATGATCATACAATTGTTTATTTAATTGTTGAATCATAGAGACTGTGCTCGGATGAATATCTAGAGTTAGATAGAAGACTCATTAAGCACCGTTAAATTATTATTAAGAGAGGATCTCCAGCCTAAGAAGGATATGGAAATCCTTTCTCTAAAGGTTTATATCCAACAGATCTCTTGATGCAGGTCCTCTACATAGGAATAGAGATCCGGAGTTGTCAGATTAGTTAAGTCAAAGAGTTGACTTAATGAAATTGAGATAACCAAAGACCTATGTCGTATGCTGTCATGATATAGACATGCATTTTCTGTTCGGAGATAGATGTGTTAATATATGTCTGAGTACGTAAATTTTCCAGACCAATAGGTTGATGACCTAACTAAGGTCTAAAAACCGGCACGCTGGTGTGCATGCAAGGGCATATGAGTAATATGATCTTTCAAAGGGATCGTATAGGTTCATTGCTGAACTGAAAAACGTGAGCTCACTCATGAGATATTAGGAAGAATCAAATTCCGTGTAGAGTCATCTCGCTTTGGAAGCTTGAATGAATTTGTAGGTTTGATATATACTTTTGGAAAGTATATGATCAATACCTGGGTATTATATATGCTTTTGGAAAGTATATGATCAATACCAACTCCCAATGATCGAATGAAAAACTTAATGATAAAATCCTGAAGGCAACAGTCTAAAAGAGATAAAACTTTGGGTTTATTCTTGGCCTTCCAGAATGCATGATGTACAGGTATTAGGAATACTTGAGGGTAATGTGAACATAAACGATTGTATAACCATGATGCTTCCATTCCTAGGGAGTAATGAAACGGGTCTGGATTTTAGTGACTCCTCTCAATAGAGAAGTGATCTGATCTTGGATCAAATGTTGGACATTGATCTGAATGTGATTCAGATGAAAATAGACGATTAGGCCTAAGGGTTTGATTTAATAAAACATCTATGGGAGGCCCGAGAATAGATTTGAGATGTGATCTCAATATCCAAGTCACTATACGTGGAACAATACAATCGCCCTATCCTTATCTCCAAGTATCTGCAGAGAAAGCGTATTGTTCTTGAAAGAGTTCAAGAATAATTTCATTATTGATGTACCGAGCATTGAGAAAAAAGATAAATAAATGTGATTTAATTATCATGAATAATATGAATTTGATTCATAGTATAAGGAGAGTTATCTGAGATAATTAAATGTGATTCAATTATCAAAGATGTGAGTAATCTGAATGTGATTCATATTATTTCGGCATATGAGGATAGAGATCCAAGATGATTAAATGTGATTTAAGTATCATGGATATGAATAATGTGGATATCACTATCCATATTGATTAGATATATTATAAATGTCATTTATAATATAGTAGAAAGCGAGAGCCTATTGTGATTTATATTTGTTTGATTAATTATTAATGTGAATTGGATTCACATTGTATGATTAATTGAAATATAATTTACAATTTATTTAGGGTTGTGAATGTGATTCACAAATTTCCAGTGACATGATTGCAATGTTCTCAAGATAATTGAGAATTATTATTGTGAGATAATGTTGGAATGAGATAATGTAATCTCATTGGAAAAGATTACCATCCACCAAAGGTGGTGGACGGCCACCAAGTCCCAATGGGATTGGGTGGTCGTCCCCCCTTAATTGGTAGATGATTATCTCCTTCCAATTATCTCCAAGCTAATTAAATTGATTTGAAAGTAATTTATATTGATTATTCAATATATATTTACATTAATCAAATTAATTGTTTTTATGCCTTTACAACAAAATCATGGCCATTAAAAGAAGCACAAATCAATCTCGTCCATTGTTTTTGTGTTATCCATGGATTGAGATCCATGTATCCTAAAATACTATATAAGAAGAGGCACCCCTTGCTCTTCAATAACAATCAAATAATTGCTCTCTCAATCTCTCTCTCTCTCTACACGCTGTCTCTCTCCCTCTCTCTCATTGTGGTTGTCCACCATGGAGCCCTAGAGAGGGTCACCATCACCACAGCATCGTCGTTATGTTGTCGGATCATTTACTCATGGATCTATGTCTCCTTCGGAGCACCTTGCTTGTAAAGAAGACGTTGGATCTTGTGTGACTAGATCAGGAGATTCGTCGCTTGGATTATCAACGTGAATTACGAGGAGCACGCGTCTCATCAATGTGCTCTCAAGAGTATGATGAATCTCAGATTCATCACTCTAAAAATGACTTATTAAGATCAAATTCCCAAAATTCATTGACATTTCTTTATTTATATTGCATATTTAGCATCCATGCATGTAATGATAAGAATTGCATTTTATCACTCATTATTACACAAAATAAGAAGCCAAAAATCCCAGCCAAAATGACCTGTAAATAAACCTAACTTCCCTAATTTTTATCTAATTCATGATAATTCCAAATGACCTGAAACCACTTCCGTTGTGTTCATAGGACTACAAGAATAAATAAAAAAAATAAAAAAAGCGCTAACCTAAATAAGCGGAACAGAAACCCAAACAGTAATTGCATGATTCTTTGGCTAAAAGCTCGATATCTTCCTCATCCAGTGTCTGATTTGATCCTACTCATTTTAAACTAGTGTACATTCAATTACCTTCAAAACAAGACTAAGTTCAAATGAATCAAGTCTCATACGTGAAAGTTGGGTTTGGGCCTTTTTATACATTTTGTATTTTAATGGTTTTTGACCTATTATTTTATGTACATAATTGACTCATTTTATTGTATTTATTTTTCATTTAATTTCTTTGATGAAAGTTTTATTAAAATGCACAAAAATCCATATAAAAAATGAGCTTGAAATCAAAGAGACTAACTGAATCTGAGTCTTCACTAACCGCTTGTACAAAAGTTGTAGTTTTCGTGTCTTATTTTATTTTTTTTATTTTTTTAAATAATAAAAACACAAAAAAGTAGATTAATGTGTAAATATTTATCTTCGATTTTATCATATTTTTTATATATTTAAATATGGTTTAAAAATTACAAAAAAAATAGAAAACTCGAAAATCAAGGTATTCTATGTACATGGGATAACCCAAAAATATCACTTTATGCAAATGATCGATTTCGGTTTTTGTCTCTTCATGAACGTTGTAGATCTCATCGAGACGAGCAATTCTCAAGAAAAAAATTCGATCCGAGGTTGCTATTTCTTTTTTATTTTTCTTCTTCTTTTTTTCGATTTTTCTAGGGCTAACACGTGGCCGCTCCTGGAGCCGCCTCGTGTCACCCATTTTTTTATAATTCATTTTTATAAAAAAAAAATCAAAAACCACATCCGTGCAGCGCATGTGCCTCCTCCGCATGCACAATGCACGTGCGTGACCTCTCCCCCTTCCCACTTAATGTCGCGTGGCAGCATCTCGGTCGATCGGACGACCGCTGCTTTTCTTCTTCCTCAGCCACTTTCCCAAATTGGTGTCATCGTCCCTTGCAAATTTCTCCTTCACCCGACCCCTGTAGATCTCGGCCATCATTCAATCGTATCCCGATCGATTACGCTGCCTCCCTTCAATCTCCATCGTCGCCAGCCCTTGTCAGACCCTTCCTAATCAGTCACTGCCGCCAATCATCCTCTTCCAATCTCGTCAACTCACGATCAAATTCCATCCGTGACCCCCTTCCATATCTATTGAAACCTCCGCTGCCCCTCGCCTGGTATTTAACCATCGCCACTCCTCCATGATCCGCATCTGCCGACAGACTCTACTTCAAGGAGAAGGCGGTTATGATAGAGCCCCTCCTCCACCCTCATTGACGAAGTCCGGTGTCCTCCTCGACACCGTCGTAGACCACCCTTCACGTGAGTTACTTCTGCTCTAGTGCGCATGACGTCGAGCCAACACTTCCAACATGTCTGCTTCATCGCCATCTCCTGGCCAGTGCCAAGAGTCGCCATCCTTAACTACATCGACGTCCATCGCCGCTACTCTCCACCACCATACTTCGCAACAACCACGACAACCACCCCTAGGCGCTCTGTTTTTCATCTCGTAATCATCTATCTTCGAGGAGTGCATCGCCAGACCTCCGTAAGACCATCTTCACCACCATAGCAAGCTTTTTCAACAACGACACCAGCATTTGGGGGCTCCGCTTCTCAGATCATCACTGACAGCACACCCCTTCTACTTCTCTGCCTCGGGCTTCGCCGTCCACGACAACGCATCCTTGTCGAAGATCAACCACCGTAGAGCTCCAGGCTCTTGCACCTTCTACCTCCTTACTCCGCTCCACAGCCGGGCGGGAGGTCCGAGGCCCTCCCTACGTGTGTGGCACGTGACGGGAGGGTTCTTTTACAAGAACCCCCCCCCCCCTTTCTTCCACCATATCCCAGACCACCCCCGCATGTGATACACACGTGGGGGTGGATAGTTTGTGAAGAAGGCACTGGGAATCCACATATTTCCATCCAGATCCAATCACCAGGGGCACGTGCGCAGCATGTGCCTCTCTGGAAATGTTGCAATAACACCCCCCTGCGGGTCGGTAATCCCTCTTTAGCCCCCTTCACTGCATTATTTTATTTTATATTATTGCAATTCTACCCATGTGTTCCCCCTTTGTATTAAACCCCTACGTGATATTATTTTTATTATTTAAAAATTAGCATGATGTTCTACAATTATTTCTCTACAATATGGCATATTCTTGATGTTTTTTTGGTCTGTAGTTAATTATTAATTACTTTTCTTGTGAAAAACTACATATTTTACCCAATCTATGCTCAGAAATTTTTATTTAATTAATCATTGCTCGGAAAATTGCCAAAAATTCACGGATCATATAATTAGTTGTATTTCATATTATGCCCAAAAAGAATTGTATTTGCATGCATGGTTTACTTTATAAAAATCATTTTCTATATTTCAATCTTTAGTTTTTAGTAGGTATTAAAACTTGTATTTTTGAGGTTTAGGATTTTTTTGAGATCAATCACCTAGTGATAGAACTTGGATACTTTTATTCCTTGAAAATAAATGGGTTTAGTATTTATTATACATAAATATTAAAACTCATACCATTTGTATTCATAAATTCTTTAAATATTCATCTTGCATCCGAAAATTCCAAAAAAATACAGTGCATTCATTTGATCATAATTGACATATCGGTCAAGTTTCATAATTTTGGACATCGTTTTATTGGAAATTGCTTTTCAGTCCTTGAAATTGGCCTCATGTGCATTTACATCCCAAAATTGCATTAAAAATACAAAAAAATGCCATCTTGAAAATCGTGAACAAAATTTGATAGATAAAATTCTAGGTTGTTCCTTTGCCTCCTTGAATTTGACCTGGGGACTTGCCCAATCAAAATAAACATAAAACCATGCCGATTGAAAATTGAATAAATTAATTATGGTTATTTTTTGATCGATTCCGAATTCCTAACTACAACGAAACGACAAATCTAAATGATAATTCATGCAAATTAAAGTAGGGCATTTACGGATTCGTCAGATGGCGTCGTTGTCGGGGAGGAAAATAACTTAGGTTTTGTTAAGAAAATCAGTGTTCGGTTTTCCTTATTCGGGTAGTCTGACCCTCAAATCTTCACTATATATTTTTTGTATTTTTTTATACATATACTTTGTTTTTTCTTTAGCATTTATTTTCTTGTTTTATTTTTTGATTAATTTTTTGAGTTACTCTTACACTCTCTCTTATTTTTCATGCGAGGTACACGACGTACGTGGAGCAGTTTCTCACAAAAACCGATGCATCTTCACCGACCGCCCGAAAGCTGCATAAAAATTAAGATTGAGTCGAGGCGTGAGAGAGCGTAGAGTCTAGGATTTATTTTTCTACAGTTTTAATTTTTGTAGTTAATTGTTCATTTATAGCAGTATCTGTTTGGACTCTCACGTGTGTAATAAGACCTTGAACTTTTCTTGTGGTGTGTCGTGGCATGTTTCGCTCTCCGGTGAGGGTGTGGCTCGTAGATTAGACCTGCACATACGGTTATTAGAGCTTCTAGAATTTTTTATTGTGCTCGTAGAACCTAGGACCTCACTTCACATTAGTTGAGATACACATTAGATCTTTCAACTTAGTCAAATTCAACTCAATTCTTCACGGTTAATAGAACTTTCTGCTAGGTGTGGTTTTGTCGGCTTGCATCCATTTAGAATAATTTTCATTTCTTGTATTGCATCCCATATGGAGATTGCTAGGAATCAACGTATGTCTTCTATCTGAGCATACATCATTGTTTCACGTGCATCGGCTTTTCCCGAGTTTCTCCCTCATGTTTTGTCACATAATTTTAGAGGAAATTGGGACTAGATGGTAGACGTGTATTTGTGCTCACCTAATTTTTCAGTGATCACCTAATTAAAATCAGGATAGCTAAACAAGACCGACTCTAATTAACTCATAAAATCAAGAATTTATACGGAGAGAAACCCGACCTTGTATTCATTTATTTGTCTAAGTGAGCGAGAGATGACACTTAAGGTTAGATCCTAGATCTGGAATCTTCATTCAGACTACTGATTCTAAAACAATTAGTTATTTCTCAGTGAGGAAATAACGGGTAGCTGGTAAACGGTCCGGATTTCCTTAGCAAAGTGGGTGGTTTAAAGGACATTGTGTAAGGCCCCGTCCTTAAGTAACACGGTAATCGTTTTATGGTCTGTACTTACACCCATACTGGCTGAAAGTGGATGCAACTAGTCGTAAAAATTCGGACCAGTCTTTAAGAAAATTTTCGGCACCTAACAGCTCGCTAAATTTTTTCCAAGATTGAATTTATCACCAACTAAAATTGAAAAGATAATTTTCCGAACTCTTGCGGCTTCATTGTGTGAGTTGGTGAACCTGGGTTTTAATTTGTGTTTGCATTGGTGTGCGTAAATCAATTTCAAATATCAAAAACCGCACACTTGTGCCATCACTCTCCTTGATTTAAAATTTCGGGTTTCTACGGATGAGTATCCCGTACACTTGAACATTTTCAACCAAGACCAATCATGACAACTCATCCACCTTCTTCAAAGATGACGAGAAATTTGTCCGAGTACCCATCAGATCTATACTATGAAAATGAATTCATCTCGGTCAAACCAAAATTATCTTAAACCTCTTCTGTTAAGTATCATCCAACTTTCACAGTAGACTCTCACCCACAAATGGATCCAACCCTCCCTATAAATCTGATCTACACCATGAATGATAATCCTCTATATTCTGATCATACAATCAATCCTTCATACTATGTAAATGTCAATCTGTCATTTGTGGGAGAATCTAACCACGAGATGAATTCGATCGAATTTAATACTTCTTCACATGTTGCACCTCCCCTAACCTTGACCACAATGAGCAACTATCATCTTTGATTGACCCATTTCTCATTGGAACTCGTGAATCATTTAAAAAGTAAATCATTTTTTAGAGGAATGACCGGTCGAGACAACAAATCTAACTGACTTCAATCTCTCCTCACCAAATTATTGGAACAGGTCCATACTTCACAAATCCACAATTCGATTTGACCATTGTGAATAAAATGGAAATCTGGATAAATCAAGAGGATTGGCCTGCACATGATAATCTTCCATCTTGGAAATCCCATATTCAAATATGACACTCATATAGAGGATTGGACTGATGATATCGACACACATAAACCTTGTATGTTAACTCCATAGTATAAGGGTCCGACCAATCATAACAAAATGAATAGCCTCTACTCAAATCAGCAATACATGCATGAGTCATAACATTTTGAGTATGCGACCTATAGATTCCCTCCAAATCCTCCACCTGAGTAGACTCCTTCCATTACTTTTCAAGAGAAAATATTAGAGAGGGGATCTTCTCCTAGCTCGTACACGAAAATGGAAGATGAAATGATTGGATCTCAAGTTGAAAAACGAGAGAATACTCAGGAAACTACATAGACTGCTCACATGATTGATCCTGAAAATTCTCTGGAGGATAATATTTCTAGGATTAATAAGAGATATGATTTAATGGAGGAGAAATTAAGAAATTTTGTTGATCGACTAATTTCATTTTATGGAAGCTCGGGTATCAAAGTGGAGGATGAAATAATTAGATCTAATGTTGAGAACCCCAAGGATATTTAGAAACCCATAGACTATGTTTACCTTATGGATGACTCTGACATCAAGACCTCTGCATAGTACTCCCCTAGGGATAACTATGTTTCTGACTCTTACTCGACAAATCAAAACGCCTCATCATCTGCAAAAAAAACCACTTCTACACACCATACAGAAAGTACCAAAAAATGAAATATTGAAAAACTCTCAAAAAATCGAAAAACTAGAAAAATACATACAATTGAAACAGAAGAAGATTTGAAGAATTTAGATCATGCTCTAAGGGAAGCACTGGAAAAAAGATTGATTTTTGAACTTCCCTTGATATAGTCCATTGAACACTTCCCGACCTTAAAGAATTTGTAATGAGCAAATTAATGATGAAAAAGTCGGGCAGGACAAGAACAAAGACTGAAAGACATATCTTGTCAATGGACACCTCCTTGGTGTTGAGGAAAAAACCAAGAGCCCATAGTGAAGCGGTTGCCCAAATTTGACTGTGGAATCAAAGACACAACATTTACCCATGCTCGAATCGATGATGACCTATGTATTTAACAAGCTTAAACTCGGACCTATCAAGAAAATAAGAGAGATCATTAAGAAGGATCATTCATCTGGCTGATCAATCGATAAAGCGTCCGAGAGGAACCATTTCATTAATCATTATATTTCAAGGTGCTCTGCTCAAAGTGGACTTCATGATCATTGATATTGAGCATCAAGGAGAATTCATCCAGTCTCCACTCATTCTCGAAAAGCTATTTTTAGCATTGTATAAGGTAATTATTAAGTCTGAGACTTGAAAAATCAATTTTACAACATTGGGAGCACTTTGATCTCACCCAGTCTTTGAGGAAACACGATATTTTGAGGCGACCCACGAAGCCATCAACAACTGTAACCACCAAACGGTAGAAGAGCCCTACCCCACTGCTACACCTAAGATAATAGTTGCTAAGGAGATTATTGGTTTAGAGACTCTCCCCAATGTTCCATATGCCGCTGCTCTCACCATGGGAAATGATTTCTCATATGATCATGAGACATATGCATTGATGCATTCGGAGTCGGCCGAAATCTCCTCTGACCACTTTGATCAAATCAATGTGACACAGGAATGCACCAACATCAAGTCAATTGAGAATGAATATTCGGGGCATGCACTAACCAGTAGTTCAGAAACTCCCCCTACTGTTCCATTTCCTACTGCTCTCACCATGGGAAAGAGTTTCTATTATGATCATGAGACATATGCATGGATGCATCCTGAGTCGGCCGAAATCTCCTCTTACCACCTTGACCAATTTAATCCAACTTAGGAATGCACCAACATTAATGCAACACGAAGCAAAATGGTTGCACCTTCATCTAAAAAGAAAGTTGCCTTTGACGTACTGAAAAAGGAATCATATTATGATTACTCATCATGTCCGGAAAGGGTAATCTACACGAGTGAAGTCTGATCGGCAGTCCTAAAACCCTATCTACGCAAGGATCCAAATTTTGGTTCTCGTTGGATGACTCCTGTTCCTCACTATTATTTATCCAAAGCCGATTCTCCTGGTCTCATTAAATATAATGGAATAATTTCTTATCAGCTGACTAAGACTGTGCCTCTGAGTATTCATCATCCGAGCACGAATCGCTTGGTCCCAAGAAGGAACAAAATGTGAGAAAACAACTGAAGCAGCTAAAGAACAAGAATATTTGGAGTACCTCCACTTTCAAATACTATTCCTCTAAGGATAACTCTGATGATGGTTGGATATCATCTTATTCAATCATTTCATCTACTCTTCAGCATGATTTTTCTGAGGATAACACTGACAATGCTGGGAATCATATGCTTCATCTTCTTCGTATCATTATGATTTCCCACCATAGGTTTACAAAAAGATCAGTCAAAAATCGCCTTAATCATTGGCTACCCTCCCTCCCTCCTATCAGTCTTCTTGTATATCTTCTTCCTCTACTTAGGCCAAGGCCTAAGTATAGGGGGGCCCGATGCCATATGTATATACCATTCATCAAACTCCTTCTCATGATCGCTCCATTTCCACCCTTTTCCCATACTTAGGCTGACCAAGAGCTTAAGTATAGGGGGAACCGATGCCCATCTGCATATACTCTCTTCATTCACATATCCCGATCGCCTCATTTTCGCTCTTCTTCTATACTTAGCATGTTCACAGCCTAAGTATAGGAGGCGGGCTAATCTATTTTTTTTCTTTTTCACTCTCTTACGCTTAGCCCGAGCTATGTCTTCTCTACGCTTCTTGTGCTCTAAGGACACAACACTCGCTAAGTATAGGGGGTGTTTATATACTACCTATATATTATACCCATAGCTCGTACTTTCGCGTAAGTCTATATGTATTTACGGGGTGGGTAACTAACTTGAAAAAACAAAAACAAAAACAAAACAAACAAAAACAAAAACAAAAAAATAAGTTTTGTAATTATCACTGACTGTGTCCAACCAAAATGTTTTAAAAAAAATGTCTTCTTATTCATTTTTGCATAAAATATTTTTTCTCCCCTTCCATAAAAAATCAAAAAACCCATAAAAGTCAAATAAAAAATGTTTGTATGTATTTCACACACATGCACTTCATCCAGCATTACATGCATTTGCATTTGTGAAAAACCCTTGGCTTCTGAACCGAGTTATAAACAAAAACCGAGAGTGGTCTGGACTTGATCTTAATCCACCTAATTTTCAGAGGAACTTTGCCAAGAAAGAGGATTTTAGAAGCTTCAGGTCTTTGACTTAATTCTTCGAGTTCCACATGAGAATATGCAGCGTTTGACACTTAGTGTCTAACCTGATCTCTTCATTCTAGGTACGACTCTGGGATAGGGAATTAATGTGTACTCTCACACTATGCACTTAGCTCAACTAAGGCGGGGTGTTGGAAGATTGTGTGAGTTTCTTTTCTGGTAGCGTGGATACATGAAGACCGGTATACGGGGTTGAAATAAAGCTTCGGAAAAGGGATGGACGGCTGGGCACATTTTTTTCTAAGACCCCAAAACATGGACTGAAGAAAAGATTCCATATCTGTAAGGGAACAACAAGATCCATGCAGAGCTACCAAAAATCCTAATACCAAGAAGGGCTACTACCAGATAAATATTAGACCAAAAAATCCAAGCTTCAAGAAAAGCATATCTTGGTGGAGACTTGGCTAAACTAGCCGGCTTCACAACGAGAGATGACTGCACTGGTCACCCTCCAGTTCTTTTCTCCTTTTTCTAATTTCTCCCCCCATTCGATTGTAAACACAACGCGACAGACCTTAGAAGGAAATAGCTGACTCCCCGAGGATGAGTTACTAGAGAGGAGGTTTCCATGGTAGTCCGACATTCTGGATGGGAAGAGCTAAAACCTTTCACACATATGAGTTGATTGTTCAATGTTTATGGGGTATGATTTGGGAGAAGGATTGATCTAAGATAACTTCTGAGCCAAAACTGTGACAATGTTGTGTAAAACTTGAAGGCTATTGATTTTAAAATTCTAAGTCTCAAGGAGTTCCGCCAAACTAATAATGTAAAGGTCGGGTCTAGTTCTATTTTCATTTAGCTCATGGTCTTGGTATGGAACCCAATCTCATTTGACCTCATTGAATTTCTTTAGATGCTCAGGGACAAGCATGGTTTAAGTATAGGGGGATGATGAATCTCAGATTCATCACTCTAAAATGACTAAGAAGCACAAATTCCCAAAACTCATTGACTTTTCTTCATTTATATTGCATAAGTAGGATTCATGCATGTATTGATTACATTTTATCACTCATTATTGCACAAAATAAGAAGCCAAAAATCCCAGCCAAAATGACCTGTAAAATAGCCTAACTTCCCTGATTTTTAACTAATTCATGCTGACTCCAAATGACCTAAAACCACCTCCATTGTGTTAGTATGACTAACAAGAATAAAAAATACAAAAAAAATCACTAACCTAAAGTGGACCAGAAACCCAAACCCTAATTGCAGGATTCTCGAACTAAAACCTCGATATCTTGCTCATCTAGTGTCTGATTTGATCCTACTTACTATTGAACTAATGTACATTCAATTACCTTCAAAATAATACCAAGTTCAAATGAATCGGAGCTCAAACGTGAAAGTTGGGTTTTGGGCCTCTTTTGTACATTTTGTATTTTAACAGTTTTTGACCTATTATTTTATGTACGTAATTGACTCATTTTATTGTATTTCTTTTTCATTTATTTTCTTTGATGAATGTTTTATTAAAATTCACAAAAATCCAGATCCAAGATGAGCTTGAAATCGAAGAGACTAACTGAGTCTAAGTCTTCACTAACCATCTGTACAAAAGTTGTAGTTTTCGTGTCTTATTTTATTTATTTATTTTCTTAATTAGTAAAAACCCAAAAATAGATTAATGTGTAAATATTTATCTTTGATTTTATCATATTTTTTCAGTATTTTTATCTAATTAAAAAATGATAAAAAATAGAAAACTCAAAAATCAAGGTATTCTATGTACATCGAATACCCCAAAAATATCACTTTGTGCAAATGATCGATTTTAATTTTTGTCTATACATGCATGTTGTATATCTCATTGAGACGAGCAACTCTTGTGAAGAAAACTTTTTGATCCAAGGTAATTTGCTATTTCTTTTTTATTTTTCTTCTTCTTTTATTTTTGATTTTTCTTCTTTTATTTTCGATTTTTCTGAGGTTGACACATGGCATCATCTCCTAGAGCCATCACATGTCACCCATTTTTCTTCAGTTCTTTATAATTCATTTTTATAATTAAAAAATCAAAAGCCACGTATCTGCAGCGCATGTTCCTCCTACGCACGCGCAATGCACATGCCTGACCTCTCCCCCTTCCCACCGGACACCACGTGGTAGCATCTCGGTCGTCCGATCTCGGTCGATCGGACAACTGCTGCTTTTCATCTTCCTCAAACACTATACCAAATTAGCACCGTTGTCCCCCATAAATTTCTCTGCCGCCCGACCCCCGCGGATCTCATCCATCACCCAACCGTATCCCGATAGATTTCGTTGCCTCCCTCCAATCTCCATCGTCACAGGCCCTCTTTAGCCCCTATCATCTTCGTCCAATCTCGTCAACTCACGATCACCTTCCATCCGTGACTCCCTTCCATATTTGTCGAAACCACCACCATCTCTTTCTTGCTATTTAACCATCACCGCTCCTCCATGATCTGCATCCGCCGATAGAATCTACTTCAAGAAGAAGATGGTTGTGACAGAGCCCCTCCTCCACCTTCATCGGTGAGGTCTGGTGTCCTCCATGACACCGTCGTAGACCGCCCTTCACGTGAGTTGCTTCTGCTCCGGTGCGCACACCATCGAGACAACACTTGCAACATATCCGCTTCATCGCCACCTCCTGGCCAGTGCCAGGAGTCGCCATCCTGAACTACATCGACGTCCATAACAACTACTCACCACCACAATACTTTGCAACAGCCACAAAAACCACCCCCAAGTGCTCCGTTTTTCATCTCGCAATCATCCACCTTCCAGGAGTGCATCGCCAGACCTCTATCAGACCATCTCCACCACCGTAGCTAGCTTCTTCTATGACAACACCAGCCTTTGGGGGCTCCGCTTCTCAGATCATCACTAACAGTTGGCCCCTTCTGCTTCTCCACCACGGGCTTCGCCGTCCATGACAATGCATCCTCATCGAAGATCAACCACCGCAGAGCTCTAGCCGCTTGCGCCTTCCACCTCCTTACTCTGCTTCGCAGCTGGGCAGGAGGCCTGAGGCCCTCCCTACGTGCGCAACACGTGATGGGAGGGATTTTTTACAAGACCCCCCCTTTCTTACACCATATCCTAGACCACCTCTGCACGTGATATGCACGTGGGGGTGGACAGTTTGTGGAGAAGGATCTGTGAATCCACATATTTCCATCCAGATCCAGTCACCAGGGGCACGTGCGTGGCACGTGCCTCTTTGGAAATTTTGTAATAACACCCTCCTGCAGGCCGGTAGTCCCTCTTTAGCCCCCTTCTCTGCATTATTTTATTTTATATTATAGCAATTCTACCCTGGTGTTCCCCTTCTTATTAAACCTATATGCGATATAATTTTTATTATTTAAAAATTAGCATGATGTTCTACAATTAATTCTCTACAGTATGGCATATGCTTGATGTTTTTTTGGTCTGTGGTTTATTATTCATTTTCTTGCGGAAAATTGCATATTTTACCCAATTTGTGCTGATAAATTCTTATTTAATTAAACATTGCTAAAAAATTGCCAAAAATTCACGGTTCATAGAATTAGTTGTATTTCACATTGTTCCCAAAAAGAATTGCATTTGCATGCATAGTTTGCTTTATAAAAATCATTTTTTAGATTTTAGTTTTTATTTTTTAATAAGTATTACAACTCATATTTTTTAGATTTAGGATTTTTTTGAGATCAATCACCTAGTGACAGATCTTGGATAATTTTATTCCTTGAAAATAAATGGTTTATGTATTTATTACAATTAAATATTAAAATTCATACCTTTTGCATTCATAAATTCTTCAAATATTCATCTTGATCTGAAAATTCCAAAAAACAAATACAGTACATTCATTTAATCATAATTGATATCTCGACAAAGTTTCATAATTTTTGGACATCATTTGATTGAAAATTGCTTTTTAGTACCTAAAATTAGCCTCATGTATATTTGCATCCCATAATTGCATTAAAAATTAAAAAATTTACCATCTCGAAAATTGCGAACGAAATTTGATAGACAAAATTCTATGGTGTTCCTTTGCCTCTTTGAGTTCGATCTTGGAACTTTCCCAAGTAAAATAAACATAAAACCACGCCGATTGAAAATTGAATAAATTAATTGTGCTAATTTCTTGATCGATTTTGAATTCCGGACTACAACAAAACAACAAATCTAAACGATAATCCACGCAAACTAAAGTAGGGCATTTACGAATTCGTCAGAGTCTCCTCCGTTGGATTGGACTTGAGATAGGAGGTCTCTTCGTTTAAAGACTCGATCGCATTGGCATGTCCTCTAAGTACGTGACTTAATTTGGACTCGTTGTAATACGGGTACTTAGTGAATCAAACAGAACCGAGAGAAGAATCTCCGTGAAGAGTGTCTCGGCTTTAATTTATAACCCGGGAAAGTCCGGGGTCGAACACAGGGAGGAAAAGGAATAATATCGGGTTAACTCAGAAAATTTAGGTTTAGGTTTTCAAATGGTATTTTTTGTAATTTTTTATGCAAAAACGAATGAAATGCAATATGCAGTTGAATTAAGTTAATAAGGAACCATGCAACTTAGCTAAATTAATTTTAATATGAAATTTATTCAATTTAGCTAAATTATATTTTTTTCCTAGAAACTTAATCCAGTGATGAATGCAGCACACATTTTTTTGCAATTTTATGGGTTAAAATGCAATAATGAAAAATGCACACTTTTTATGGGTTTTACGTAATTTTTCAATCAAACAATATGCAAAAATGATGAAAATTTTACTGTAGTATAAACATGATGCAAGGATGGTACATAAAAATTTTTAGAATTTTCTGAGAATATTGAATTTTTTATGGATTTTTTAATGAAAACAGAGTGGAGTGAGTAACTAATTTCTAAAAAATCCATAATATCAAATTAGATAGAGAGCGAATTATCTCACATAGATATTTTAACAAATAATTCAAGAGAGTTAGAATTTCACAAAAATATTATGTGTGGATTTAATTAAAAATTATTTACCATAATCACTCTAAAATTTATTTAAGGCACATGACAACTCTAATTAACATGAAATTTGAATAGTAATTAAATCACATTGCAACACATCATTCCTGATTTTTGTGAATTTTTTGGAGCAAATATGATTGACATATAAATTTAAGACCATAGATTGGGTAAAATATGTAATATTTTACCTAAACAATTTTAATTAATTACCCAAGGCTCAAAAAAATACAAATAAATTTTCAAATGATAGAGAATTAATTTCTCAACAATATGTTATTTTTCATTAAAAAATGATGTGAAATCCAAAATTAGTGCATGAACATAGGGTTATCCGTGCAGTTTCAGAAATTAAAAAAATGCAATGCAAACGATGCACATGGGCACTTTTGGAAATGCATATACTAATAGGGTAGAACTTGCAATTTTACAAATAAAAAAAATAAAATCAAAGACCTTCTTTGTCGGTTCGATAGTTAGGGCTCGATGGGGAGGAGGGCAGTGGCTACCGCACCGCGGCACGGCTCACGCGGGGACGCGCTGGCGGACGATGAGGGGGTCACGCGATGGTGAAGCGTCGTGACCTGGAGGGAGGTTGCAGTGTGCAGAACGGGGACGACGGTGTGTGGCGGAGGTCGCACATGGCCGGTAGCGGACTGGTGTGAGGTTGCGCGGAGGAGCCGCGTAGGGCGACGCATGCTACGACTAGGAGGGGGGCACGCGTGCGAAAGGCGAAGGACCATTGCAGGCTGCGTGTGGCAGTGGTGGCTGAAGGGGGTGGCAGCCTGGAGGTGGCAGCCAGACCACTGCTGCTTTTTTATTTTTTTTTTGAATTTTGTTTTCTACTGTGTTGATATTTTTTAGATACTTTTTTGGGGTTTTCTTATACAAGAAATAACAAAAGATGAGAATGAAGATGATGGTGTGGTGAATGTGGTGATGAAAATAATATGATGAAGAGGATGGTATGGTGGCGATTGGGATGTGGTGTTAAAAAATGAAGGCGACCAAGACAAAACAAATTAACGTTAGATAAAAAATGGCCAAGTTGAAATAGAGAAATTACCTGTATTTCGCTGGATTTGCGGAGCAGCTACGCTGGATTCATGTCATAGCCTCAATACTATTGACGAAATAAAAATCAGAGAAGCTATGCGAGCTCAATGGGGAACTCGTGACTTGGGGATTGGTGGTCACCGCGGATCTCGCCTGAAGGAGGTCGTCGCTTAAGGAAGATGATAAGCTGTTGTCACCGACACCACATTCCAAACTCTCTCCTTTTTCAATAAGAATGGCAGATGGGGAAAATGAGGATGGAGAGATGAATAAAAAGAAAAGAGAAATGGAGGTTGGAAAGGTGGTGGAGCTGAATGGGAAGTTAGATTATTGGTGGAGTTGAATGGATGATAAATGAAGAGTATGGAGTTGAATGGGAAGTTAGATGAAGAATATGGGGTGGAATGGGAGTTGGTGGTAAAATGAAAAGAAGAGGGAAGTTAGTGTAGAAAAAGAGGGGAAATAAAAGGAAATAAAAGAGAAAAAGTTGGCTACTAAATTAGAATAAAAAGAAGAAAAAGATTGGAGAATTTACAAAAGTAAGCCCACAATATGTAAATTTTTACTTTTCTAATTTTAATTTTTTTTGTATTTTTAATAAAATATATTTATAATATAAAAATAAAATACAAGAAATAAATACAACATAAAAATGATTTTTTTTATTTTTAGTGATTATGAAAAAAATAAAGAAATGAAGAAAGAATGAATATTTAAATAATATACAATGTACGTCGAAGTCCCAAAACTCAAATTTTGCAAACGAGCTCCGATTTCAATGAAACAACTTTCATTGGATAGATAATTGTCTAAGTTGAACTTTAAAAATGAGTTTGGTAAATTTGGAGTTCATACGGAGCGGGAATTTGGCCAGAAAGTTGGACTTTATGGCTTTTTATCTTTGGAGGTAGAATTTATTTTGTATTTTTGTATACATTTTTATGAACAAGTCAGAGAAAGAATTAGCTAAACAGGAGTTGAAATGAATTTATTAAAAATACATGAAGTTTTGGGCTATTTATAGGTGAAAAAGTCATTTCTTTTGCGGCTTTTTATTATTAATTTATTTTGTACAATATAATATATAATAAATAGTGTATTTTATTTATAAGATATATTTTGTTAATTTATTGATTTTATGAACATTTATTTGATATTTTATTCAGAGATTTTGTTAAGATAAGTATATTGAGATGATTAATAGCGGATTCATCAAAGATTTAAACCTAATACTTGTTTGTGGTTTAGATGAAACGATCCGAGAAGTGTACTTAGATCATGTGATTTCATCACATTAAACTTTTTTAAATTCTGGTGCCTCAAGCAACTAGTGTGACTAATCGCTCCCAATCACATATAATGTGATCCTCATGATTCTGTGATGCGCTTAAGGATCTTACAATATCCTTCAAGTGGTATCAGAGCCTTAGGTCGGAGGTTTAGGATGCAATCGATATACTTAGGACGACTTGGGCTCATTAGGGTTGGTGAACATTTTATCGTATTTCATTCATTGTGATGCCCTGCCCCACCGGCTATCGAAACCGATAAGACGAGAGCGTCGGACCTATGGTCCAATTATGCCCATGATCTATGATACTCAGCAAACCATCTTATGCACATTAGATTAATATTTGAAATATAAATAACAACAGGAGAATAATATAAAATGGAAAGTAAAATGCAACATCCATTCTCATTGATAATGATAATCAATGTCCATGTTCACACAAAAAGAGATACAACATATAACTATAGCCTTGCATAAGAAGTTCTCCAATATCTCATTACATTATCTCTCAAATAAAATAAGAAATAATGCTGGAATAAGTAAAATACACTAAGTAGGATGCACCCTATCTTGTGCAAGTATGGCGTAGGAAGTCTAATCTCCTCAAAAGGTCACTACTGTTGCGGCTGCTGCTCAGGTAGACCTGTTGGATTCACACGAGGGTAACATTATGAGCAATTTCCTAGTAACAAGACAAATACTATGATAACTAATGCAGATGTAGTAAGGCATGTGAACTTGGTTCTATCTAATGACTTTTGCATGTATTGTAGAAACTAGAATCTGTCATGTTATTCTAAATCATAAGGGGTTACATGAACGCAAATTTCATTTATTAATATAAAAATTGTTGGAGGACTACCACGTTGGTCTCGATATTTCTATTCATTAATTATAATTCACGACGGTATACAGATAGAGATACAGATTTTTTATATTCGATCATGACACATTCCTGATATTAATTTAGCACACGCAAGTACTCAACTCGCAGACTCCGCTACGCGGGAACTTCTTTGTCATCTTGAGTAAACTCTCAAGAACCTTTATTCAACTAGAACTAGAAAATGATCGAAAAACTCATTTCACCAACTTTAAACCACATCTTGAAACACCTCTCACTATAAAAATACTCAAAGTAAAATTAGATGCGACCACATCTAATTTTAAAACGAGTCTTAAAATCGTGTATAAATGAGAAACCGAGAATGCCAACCGCGCCACCTGCCTACTACGTCGAGCGATTCCGGATACTATCGGGTTGCTAGGTGCAACACGTCATCCAACTCGTCCGTTGGGATCGCGGCCTTCGTGGCATCTACCCAAGGACCAAGGGTGCATGCCCAACCTCTTGTGACGCCTAACTTCAACTACATGATTGATCATCGTAAATCCACATGATAATAGTCACCATTAACATAGACCACTCTAACAACCTGATGGACTTTGAATATCTTGCATAATCCCATGATGTCATCATGATGCAATTGCGGATCCTCAAATGAAGGTTGTACTGTTGTTGGGTCCTGTTAAAGATATAGTGTTTGAACTCATCCCCATTTAATAGGTAAAAAAACTGTATAATGACATGGAAATTTGTGTGAATCAATTCTCCAAGTATGTATGTACGCATTAGATTTCAAGAAAATTTTATAGTTAGTTATCCATCACTCATAAGAATCCAATTGTTATATGATCCTAGCACATCCTTCCCTAATTTATATAAACCAACCTTTAGCAAACTCAAAAGATATAGAATATGGAGATCATTCAAGGATTGTTATATCCTAGCAATAACCATATTGTTTTCAACGACAAGTCAAGTCGTCCTAATTACCCTGAGAACCAAATAAAGGTTTTTTTAGATATGATTCATAACAACACTAATAATCTGAGTAACTGAAACT
Organism: Ottelia alismoides; assembly: GCA_037367405.1. Lineage (NCBI taxonomy): Eukaryota > Viridiplantae > Streptophyta > Magnoliopsida > Alismatales > Hydrocharitaceae > Ottelia > Ottelia alismoides. The sequence continues at coordinate 162,625 of JAZKJV010006430.1, forward strand.
ACACACAACATCAGTGGACTAATTAAGAGATTCACATATTTCAATGCATTACACGTCTTGGCATAAACAACGAATGACCTCCATTCTAATGTAACTGTAATATTATAACATATAAACTATAAAAAGATGTTGAATGCTAAACTGAAACGTGATCATTAATATCAAAAACTTCATTGGATCTTTCATTAAAAAGAACAATTAGTGCAAAATATGCATGTGACGTTTAAGACTCGCCTCAGTTATTTATTAGTAAACAAATAATGGGAAGGAATGACATGTATGATGATATATTAGCCTTGCTTCTTTATTAAAATATATTCTTCTTTGAATAATTGACTCCCTAAAATAAACAACCATTAACACTATTTGTACATGATTGTCTAAGGATAGCTTATGATTGTATTAGGTCAACGGAATCTCGACAAATCTTCACATGCAAAATTTTATAATAAGAAGAAGTATTGGAGCATCTCTTATACGTGTACTTATATTTTTATTCCTGCAAGGACATGTACTTATATATATGTGTCTTGAAAATCAGAATGTCGTCAACTTATTGAAATCGTAATATAAATAAATCGAAGGTTATAAGAATGTTCGAGCACGCATGATTATCAAAAGCATATGAAACCAACAACAAGAGGAAGGTATAAGATCGTTACTAGTATATGAGTCACATCATAAGAACCAAGGCTCTAAGCATGTTCAAGCATATGGAAACAAAGTACGTGGAACCCAACAACAAGAGGGGGGTATTTATCGTTACCTCCAAGGATGTTCCCTCGAGATCTCCTCTCACATGAAAATGGTATTTCCGTCGCTCGATCGTAGTGCGGAGGAGTGCACTACGGTGACCTCGGGTTCTCCTACGCGTTGGTGGTCGTGGATCTTCGATCGGAGCACCTTCTCCAATGTCGACGGTGACCCTCCAACGACTAAACTAGCCAAGGTGGGGGTGCACCAATGAGAGGGGAGGACGGTGGTGGCTAGGGCTTTGGAGAGGGCAACCTATCATAGCTTATTTATAGAATGAGAGGTGTAAATGGATTAAATTTTGGATCCGGTTCGGATCCATATATGGATCTCGATCATCCAACATAAAACATTGACATCTTGGACTAGGAACGTCGGAATTGGATGTTCTTGGGCTCGTTGGAAAGATCTCGTCGAGATCTACGAAATGAAATTATTATTTGAATTTTTTGGATGTCAAAAATACTCCAGATTTTAGGATAAATAAATATGAGGTTTCACATCATAAAAATCTTAAAGGAAGTCTCATCCTCGAGACATAGGATTTAACATATATATTTTGAACATGACATAGATTCAGGCATAAAATTCTTAAAGATAACAAAACCCATAGAAATCTCAAAGAGGATTGAAAACGGTTTTGTGATCATACCTTCAAACAGATAAGGGTATTTCTATCGCATATCTGCCTCAGGCTCCCATGTGGCCTCCTCAATGTTCTGACTTTGCCACAATACCTTAACCAAAGGAATATCCTTCCGTCGCAACTTCTTGACTGTCCGATCTAAAATCTGAATGGGTGCCTCAGGGAAAGACAAATTTGGTTCAACCACGAGATCCTCATAACTAATCACATGCCGAGGGTCTTGAATATACTTCCGGAGGTTTGACACATGGAATACATCATGCACGCCTACCAAGTGAGGGGGAAGTACTACTCGGTATGCTACCTTTCCAATACGGGTCAAAATCTCGAAAGGGCCAACGAACCGTGGTGCTAACTTGCCCTTTACACCAAATCTTAAATACCCCTCATTGGAGATACTTTTAAGAATACAAAATCTCCGACCTCATATTCAAGATCATGACGTCTCTGATCAGCGTACCTTTTTTGGCAGCTTTGTGCAGTCGATAATTTCTTTCTAGCCATTTCTACCGCTCTTGTTGTATCCTCGATTATCTGAGTAGAAAAAAATATCTTTGTCACCCACTTCTTGCCAACACAAAGGAGTGGTACATCTTCGGCCATACAATGCCTCGAAAGGTGCCATGCCAATACTAGCATGATAGTTGTTATTATAAGTGAACTCCACCAAGGGAAGATAATCCTTCCAAGACCTTACCACTCAATGGCACATGCTCGGAGTAGGTCCTCAAGAGTCTGAATTGTCCTCTCTGATTGTCAATTCATCTGCGGATGATATGCTGAACTAAGACACAGTTCAGTTCTTAGGGCCTTCATGAATTCTCCCCAATAATGTGATGTGAAACGAGAGTCTCTATCAGATACAACCTCTTTGGGAATCCCATGCAAGCGAATAACATGTTGAATATATAGCTTGGCCAGATCCCCCAGAGTGCATGTGATGTTCACGGGAATGAAATGTACAGACTTGATCAACCGGTCCATAATAACCAAAATAGCAGCATATCCACCTACTGTACGAGGTAAGGATGTCACGCAGAGATACTCTCTCATTCCCATAATGGAATAAGAAGTTGTAACAAGCCAGGAGGATGCTTGTGCTCTGCCTTCACCAACTGACACATAAGGCAACGACTGACATGTTATGCAAAATCCTTCTTCATCCCCTCCCAACAGAAGTGCTGACGGAGGTCTCTATACATCTTGGTGCTTCCTGGATGGATAGATAATCTAGAACAATGAGCCTTATCTAGGATGTCTCTCCTTAACTCATCATCATCAAGGACACAGACACGGTCTTCCTTCCATAAGATGGACTCACAAACTTTGAATCCATCGAACTCCTCCTTCAGACATCGATGGAACAAGTCCTGTAATTTCTTATCTGTCTGCTGACCATGTACAATCTTGTCCCACAATTGTACTTAGCAGGTACAGTTACAACATATACAGTACTATCAAAGGGGTGCCACTCACTGAGTGATGTGAGCACATCCCAAGTCTGTATCCATGATGTGGTTCCCTCGGTATGTGCTCTCCTATTCAAGGCATTTGCTACTACATTTCCCTTACCCGAATTGCAAGAGATCATGCAGTCGTAATCTTTCAACATTTCCATCCATCGTCTTTGCCTCATATTCAACTCCCGCTGGTCAAAGATATATTTGAAACTTTTGTGATCTGTAAAAATCTCGAACGTGACTCCATATAAGTAGTGATGCCATATCTTCAATGCGAAGACTATGGCTACCAACTCCAAGTCATGAGTAGTGTAGTTCCGTTTATGGTTCATTAGTTGTCACGATGCATATTCCACAACATGACCACGTTGCATCACACGATTTCATATGCCACAACATGACCATGTTGCATCAACACTGCTCCTAAACCCTCCTTTGATGCATCAGTATACATCGTAAAATCTAAAGTGCCTGAAGGAAGGGTGAGAATCGGGGCGCTGGTCAGTCTCTCCTTCAACGTGTGAAAGCTCAGCTCGCACTTGTCGCTCCAAATGAAAGGGACATCTTTCTGTGTCAGACGAGTAAGTGGTAGAGCTAGCTGCGAGAAGCCCTAACAAAACGTCTGTAGTAGCCGACAAGGCCTAAGAAACTGCATATCTCAGTAATTGTCTTGGGCTGCTCCCAAGACACTACTGCCTCTATCTTGGTTGGATCAACTGCCACACTGCTCCCGAAATTACATGACCGAGGAAAGCTACTTCGGTAAGCCAAAACTCACACTTATTGTATTTTGCATACAACTTGTGTTCTCTGAGTGTCTCAAGAATAGTATGAAGATGCTGCTCATGCTCATGCTCATCACATGAGTAGATCAAGATATCATCAATGAACACTACCACAAAATGATCTAAGTATGGACGGAAAATTCTTTTCATCATGTCCATGAACATGACAGGTGCGTTCATGGGTACAAAAGGCATGACCACAAACTCATAGTGGTCGTATCTGGTGCGAAAAGCAGATTTAAGCACATCTGTGTCCTTAATTCTCAATTGATGATACCCCGATCGTAGGTCAATCTTCGAGAATACCGTTGCACCCCTGCAACTGATCAAAAAGGTCATCTATTTGTGGAAGTGGATAACGGTTCTTTACTATCCTTTTATGCAATTGCTTGTAGTCGATGCACAATCGCATAGACCTATCCTTCTTCTTTACGAAGAGGACCGGCGCTCCCCTAGGTGATGTACTAGGGTGAATAAATCCCTTTTCCAATAACTCCAGCAGTTGTACTTTGAGCTCCTTGAGTTCAGCTGGTGCCATCCGGTATGGAGGGATGGAGATGGGTTGTGTATCGAGTATCAAGGTGATCTCGAACTCTATCTCTCTCCTTGGTGGTAGTCCAGGTAACTCCTCTGGAAATACGTCAAGAAAATCCCGCACAACTCTAACACCTTCAATCATGTGATCCTGGGAAAGTAACTCCACAACATAAGCGAGAAAACCTATGCAACCCTGATCGAGCAAGTATTGGGCCTTCAATGTTGATACATATAAGACCTCACTATATAGGGTACGCCCATCAAACTGAAAGGTAGGTATGCCTGGGAGATGGAACATTATCGTCTTCTCGAAGCAATCAAGGCATGCGTGATGTTTCTCGAGCCAATCCATACATAAGATGACATCAAAATCTTCTAACTGAATGAGTAAAAGATATGCGGGAATTAGGTGCCTACCAATCTGAACTGCTACACCCTCCACTGCTTGTCTCACTATGAATAATTAGCCCTCTGGGCCCTTGATGTAGTAAGGAGATGAAACACAGACTGGTTCTAAGTTGGATACTAGTCGATGTGCTAGAAAAGAGTGCGTAGCTCCCGAATCAAATAAGGCATGTAAGGATATACCATGCACTGAAATCATACCTCGTACTATAGCTCCTGAGGCATGGGCCTACTCCTACGTGATTGCATTCAGCTGTCCCTGAGGCTGTGGTGGGCCGTTATAACCTGCAGCACAGAAGGGTTGGTCGTGGTGGAGGACGTTGAAAGCCTCGACCTCCACAACGGAAGCTGATCCATGTGACTGTGCAGATGTGAAAGTTGGTCATACACTTGGTTGCTAGCCACCTGAGCTGCTGGCAAGTAAGGGGCACTTGGCCTTGAAATGGCCCGGCTGTTGGTAATGGAAACACCTACGATCTCCTGGCTGAGAAAAGGAGCCTCCCGAGACAAGGCTAGCACCTTCCGTCTTGCAATTCTGGAAGTGTGTAAAACAGCGGAAGGAAGTAGTACCGTGACTCGCCAGTCCCTGCCCCAAAGTAGGTGTAGGAGCAAACCTGCTAATGGTAGGAGTGTTCGCTACTGGGTGGAAAGGATGCTCTCTACGAGCTCTGCAGAAATCTCAACGAGTAGATCTCCCCAACTGATGTGGCTAGAAATGTGATGGATTCCCCTGAAGTCGACTCTGAGTTGCCTCCATCTTGGTAGCCTTAGCAGCTACCCTCCAATGATGGAAGTGAAATA